>JACXGM010014688.1:0-21898 GCA_016801145.1 Umbra pygmaea | reverse complement strand
CTGGAGTGATCTAGAGATGTAGTGGCCTGGAGTGATCTAGAGATGTAGTGGCCTGGAGTGATCTAGAGATGTAGTGGCCTGGAGTGATCTAGAGATGTAGTGGCCTGGAGTGATCTAGAGATGTAGTGGCCTGGAGTGATCTAGAGATGTAGTGGCCTGGAGTGATCTAGCGCTGAGTACTGCTGCAGCAGCTAGTGTTGGAATCTGACATATTACCATTTTCTCTACTACTATATATTTCACCACCTTCCTGTTAATTGAAGCATAAAATGACAAAAATGACAGCTTAAAAATTGTACCTGTATGTGGAGACCCAGAATGTGAAAGTATATTTTGGCATAGATTTTCCCTTCCTGACTTTGGGATCCAAACTAGCAACCTTTCGGTTCCAGGTGCACTGCTCTAACAACTAGGCTCCCTGCAGCGAGGCTACCACAACATCTTAGTTATCATTTACATTTTAGTCATTTAGCAGACACTCTTCTCCAGAGCGACTTACAGTAAGTACAGTGACATCCACTGGAGCAAATTAGTGTAAAGTGCCATGCTCAAGGACACAATGACATTTGGCAAAGTAGGGAATTGATCTGCCAATCTTCTGAATACAAGTTTTAATTAATCATATTATAGCAATATGTTCCCATGTGTCGCCATCTGTGAACTTCAGTGGTTGTGTTTCTCTAGTCTTCATTCCACATGCCTACTGCAAATCAATTGGGGCTCCTGATTGGTTCAAAAAGTAATGCTAAACTAATTGTTGCTTTAAAGTCAGAGTGCTTCGGCCTAGCTACAGATGCTAGCTCGGGTCAAAAGGTTCCATGAACCCAATCACTTTTAAAGAGGTGTGATCCTCACTTGAAGGGACAGATGTCTGTTTCCTGTCCAGCCTGAGGGCCGGTGCTGCTCCGGTGACGTGATGATCCACCCTGGACAGAAGGCACAGCAGCAGATCAGTAGTAAAAGGGTTGGGTGGAGAAGCACAGGTTGTGTTCCAACTCTTGACCCATAATCAGGTCAGGAAAAGGAAGAGCTTTCTATAAAATACATTGAATTAACATGTGATCTACTCTATGTTGCTCAGTTTTCGATTAGCATATATTAGGGCATTATTTTTCATGGTATATTTTCTACTCTTTTCCCGAGGTGATTGTCAAAAACATAGCTGTCTCTTTGTTCCTGTTACACTAGCATCCTTTTTTTTATTATGATTAAACTATTCTCTAGTTCCAGTGTCTGAAATGTACTTTTTGGCTTACCTGTCAAGGGAATTGGTAAAAAATCCACCAGCCACATTATACTGTCCAAAAAATTATAAATTATCTGTGTCTAACTTTACTTACCTATATTTCATAGAGATAATACATTTTTATGTTTAATACAAACTTAAAGAAGAGGTCAGAGCAAAATTTGATAAAAAAAATGTATTGATTGAAAAATATGTTGATCAATGTATAATCAAATCATATTTATTAGTCGAGCTGCAACACACAGAAAAAAAAAAAGCAGCTGGGATTTACTGTACATCTCCAAAACTCAATTTCTCACAAAACTATACATTTTATATGATTCGTCTTCCGTTTCGTCTGTGGGTTTTTGTTTAAACGGTTATTTAATGAATGTGAGCTGCACCAGAACGGTGGAAAGGGAGCAATAATGAGTAGCTGATGTTCCATACAGAAAACTGTGCTACGAATCTAGGAGCATTAGAGACGCTCTGTGGCTGACAGTGTTACTTCACCTACACTGCTCAAAGATATTAAGGGAACACAACACACAATCGTCAGTGTATAACACCAAATAAATGAAACTTTAGGGATATCAATCTGTCCAACTAGGAAGCATAAGCAAATGTGACACAGTTTCAGTTGTTTTGGTGCAAATGAAAGTGACATCACTGGCGAGGCAACAGGATTGGGACTGTGATGTTTGGGTTTACACAAAGTCGGAAGGATGTGTCTAACCATTGTCAATAGACAATGTAATCATCTTTTTCATCCATGAAACTGCACTACGGGTGGTGAATTGGTGGGAATAACGCACCTGAACCATATTAATGCACTTTAACTAACATGTTAAAAAGCTACAAACTGTAAATATTCACCGATCAGCCATAACATTATTATGACCACCTGCCTAACATTGTGTAGAGTTGTGGTCAAAACTTTGGAGAATGCCACAAATAAAAAATCTCAAAAAGTCTGCTGCCTCAGTGTTGATGAGGGAAATGTGCATATCCTCCAGAATGCCATGACTGATCAGATGAAATGCAAAGTCCCTCTTTGTCATGAAAATGAACTGTAGCCCCAAAAAACGTTTCCACTGCATTTTATCCCTGCCACAAACGGACCATCTGCCATCATGTAAGTTAGTGGTCATCAAATCCTGGACCTGGAGATCTACCATCCAGACTATTTTCACTTTAGCCCCAATTTAGCACACCTGATTCTACTAATTAGCTGGATGATGAGTTAAGCTACATTATTTGCAGTTGAAGTGAAAACCTATGGGATGGTAGCTCTCCAGGACAAGGATTGGTGACCACTGATGTAAGTGATGTTAACACATTGTTCTTCCTCTGTCAACCATGGTTACCTGCAAGGAATTAAGTGCGTCATCATTGCTTTGCATAAAATAGGCTTCATAGGCAAGGATATTGCTTCTAGTAAGATCGCACTTAAATCAACCATTTATCGGATCATCAAGAACTTCAATAAGAGTGGTTCAATTGTTGTGAATATGGCGTCAGGGCGCACAAGGAAGCCCAGCAAGCGCCAGGACCGTCTCCTAAAGCTGCGGGATCTGGGTACCACCATTGCAGAGCTCTCTCAGGAATGGCAGCAGGCAGGTGTGAGTGCATCTGCACACATAGTGAGGCAAAAACTTTTGGAGGATGGCCTGGTGTCAAGAAGGGAAACAAAAAAGCCACTTCTTTCCAGGAAAAACATCAGGGACAGACTGATATTCTGCAAAAGGTAAGGGGATTGGACTGCTGAGGACTGAATTTTCTCTGAATCCCCTTTCCGATTGTTTTGGCAATCTGGAAAACACCCTGTCCGGAGAAGACAAGGTGAGCGCTACCGTCAGTCCTGTGTCATGCAAACAGTAAAGCATCCTGAGATAATGTGTTTGGTTGCTTCTCAGCCAAGAGAGTGGGCTCACTCACAACTTTGCCTAATGAAACAGTCATGAATAAAGAATGGTACCAACACATTCACAGAGAGAAACATCTCCCAACCATCCAAGAACAGTTTGGTGATGACCAATGCCTTTTCCAGCATGAGTGAGCATCTTGCCATAAGGCAAAATTGATAACTAAGTGGCTTGGTGAACCAAACATCAACGTTTTGGGTCCATGGCCAGGAAACTCCCCAGACCTTAATCCCATTAAAAACTTGTGGTCAATCCTAAAGAGGCGGGTGGACAGACAAAAACCCACAAATTCTGACATCTTACAAGCCTTGATTATGCAAGAATGGTCTGCCATCAGTCGGGATATGGCCCAGAAGTTAATTGACAGCATGCCAGGGCGGATTGCAGAGGTCTTGAAAAAAAACACTGCAAATATTGACTCTTTGAATAAACTTCATGTAATTGTCAATAAAAGCCTTTGACGCTCATGGAATACTTGTAATTATACTCCAGTATATCATAGTAGCTACTGACAAAAAGATCTAAGAACACTGAAGCAAACTATTGACGTCGACTGTAGGTCCCCTTTTTGCCACCCTGACCTGTCAAGGCATGTACTCCACCAGACCTCTGAAGGTGTGCTGTGGTATCTGGCACCAAGATGTTCGCAGCAGTTCCTTTACATAATGAACCTTTATTTTTCCACGGAAGACAAACTGAGAAGTCTCTATTACAATGCCCTGCGATCCAACAAAAT
Organism: Umbra pygmaea; assembly: GCA_016801145.1. Lineage (NCBI taxonomy): Eukaryota > Metazoa > Chordata > Actinopteri > Esociformes > Umbridae > Umbra > Umbra pygmaea. The sequence continues at coordinate 18,012 of JACXGM010014688.1, read as the reverse complement.
AAAACAGTATAAAAACAGAAGCCAAGTAACTAAAACACAATAAAAATATAAAATCAATAGAATTTACATTAAAAAACACAATGAAACAAACTTTAGAAGAAACAATTGCAGTTAACAATAAAAACATAGTGTAACAAACATTTAAATGTGCTTACAGATAGACGTCTAGCTTTAGTTTGCCCTGAATATCATTCCATGAATGTGCAGCATGGTATTCAAATGCAGTCTTACCCAACTCTGAGTGAACCAGCCATGGTCGGTGGATCTTAATTGAGTCAACTAAGAGTGAACCAGCCACGGTCGGTGGATCTTTATTGGGGACGCTGGGCTCACAGTACGTTCGGGACCGGAGTGAATGGATTTTATTTGGGGACGCCAAGCTCGCATTACCGTCCAGACTAGGGGAAACTGAACTATTTCCCACAATGGGTTTGATGTGCTACAAATCGTTCCATTAATTCCGGTCCCGAACATAATGCGAGCCCAGCGTCCCCAATTAAGAGTGAACCCGTGGTATTTCTAGTAGTAAAAAGTTCTCAGCCCGAGTCTGATATATAATATAATGATTTTTTTCATTTAAAAAGCTACAGTAGGCAGTTTCTTTATAACAGTACCAAAGTCTGAACCTTCTAAAATTCAGAGAGTCCCAGCCAACTGCAGTGTATAGTAGGCAGTGATGAGTGCGATATGTTGCTCTGGTAAAAAATGCTACGCTGCATGATACACTGCATCTAAGTGTTTCAGCCCTGTTGCTGATCCATATTTATGTCCTGTAAGTTGCGAGGTGCTGCCTCCATGGATCTGACTTCGGTTTCCAGCACGCCCCACAGATGCTCCGTTGGATTGAGATCTGGGGAATTTGGAGGCCAAGTCAACACCTTGAACTCGTTGTGTTCCCCAAACCATTCCCGAACCATTTTTGCTTTGTGGCAGGGCGCATTATCCTGCTGAAAAAGGGCCAATGACATCAGGGAATATTGTTTCCATGAAAGAGTGTACATGGTCTGCAACAATGCTTAGGTAGGTGGTACGTGTCAAAGTAACATCCACATGAATGGCAGGACCCAAGGTTTCCCAGCAGAACATTGCCCAAAGCATCACACTGCCTCAACCGGCTTGACTTCTCCCCATAGTGCATCCTGGTGCCATGTGTTCCCCAGGTAAGCGACGCACACGCACCTGGCCATCCACGTGCTGTAAACGTGATTCGTCAGACCAGGCCACCTTCTTCCATTGCTCCATGGTCCAGTTCTAAAATCACATGCCCATTGTAGTCATTTTCATAAATAGTAAAATGCCAGTTTTGACATCATGAGGTTGTTGCCAAACTAACATTAGACAGGAGAGCTTATTTTATCAGGTATCATGCAGAATAATTTAGATTGTTTTCCCTTAAACAGGGCATTGTTTTCCCTTGAAGTCAATAAAATAATTGTTACGTTTACCTTATAAATATGAATACGGACATATAATAGTAGCCATATAAATTATTCTGGCTTTTTTTTTAAACCTTTAATATAGTCCAATTTCTAACTCATTTGCTCACTGTCTTAAAGTTTGTTTTGATTAATTAAAAACAAGAGAAAAAAAATATTTTAAACAATAATGTGGGGAAGCTATACTTTCGCTCTTCCTTGTCTATTTACACTTAGCAGTTGTTTCAGTCCATAGAATAAAGGTGAATCAGTAAACACAGTCAATTATAGAACGTGATAGATAGGCTATATGTTTTCAAATGTAAAATAATTAATAAGAGCCTACGCTTTAAAAAAAAAAAGTTTTTCAAGCCAGTTCAGGTAGTTCATGTGTTCCAGCATAAGCACATTTGATGCAACGAATGAAGACCTTGAATAGTCTCATCAGGTGGGCTTCAGACAACAACTGGGCCCCCCCCATTTTCCTCCCTTCCCAATTTTAGGGCTCTATGTTTTCTGCGTTGCGGAGAACGTGGACAGAATCACGGAGTCCACGTTCCTTCTCCTGAAGTAATTCTTTGACGGTATTGATAATCACTCAGCTCTCACTCAGGGAGAGCAGGGTCGAACAAGCGGGACTGCTGCTGAATGTTTTGGCTTTGTCCACACGATTTTGCTTAATACAACTTTTATTGTACGTTTATAAATGTATATGTTTGTCATTGTTCCACAGGAAATCTTTGTCTACACTTTTTTAGTTTTTTTTATCGTGTTTTCTGTAAGACGAAGAGAAGACAAAGGGACCTCATAGTTCTCCGATATGCCGATCTTTTGAAATCAGGGTCGGCCGATGGCCGATATATGCTGCCGATTATTTTTGGCCGATATTTGCTTGTTTGTAACCTCTATTTGAAAGATAAAATTCTAACACTAAAAATTACTTAAGATACAACAAATTTCTCAACAAAATATTTATTGAACACTTGAAGACCAATCTGTATGGAGGACCAAGTCTGCCAAAATACGAAATAAATAAATAAATAAATGTATGCATCAATAAAAATATTTATACATAAAAATATACATAAAAATAGAAAAATATAAAATTATACATTTATTAATCAATATTATTTTCCTGTTTTTTTATTTCTGTGATAATTTATTTCAGTTTTTATACATTTTTATATTAATTTATTTCCATATTCTTTTATTTCTGTATTTATTTATTTCCGTATATATTTATTTCTGTATTTCCAGATCCTTAAGCTAATGAGGAGGCTGTCAATCAAAGCATGTCACAGTGTCACATTTTTCCCATTGGTTGATCGGTATCAGAGTGTGAAGATCGATTTTGAATGCCTAGATTACTACGTTAGTAGGCTTCATACAGTCTCTTGCCAGAGATTTGAGTCTTGGCTACCCTAGTTGAAAATGCTAGCTTTGGTTATTATTTGATTATTAACTTTTTCGCGTGGAGGGTCTTGCTGAAAGTTTATTGCAGTAAGCAGCATCTAACGACACAGAAGTTGACCCTGCCGTGTAGGAATTGGGGTGAAGTGTGATCATTGCCTTAATTTTTCGATATACGATTCCGTTAATGCCGGAGCAGTCGGACGCCCTTCTCATTGTAACCTATCCATTTCATCAAAGAATAGAACCGCCAGTGCAATGTTCCGTTGTCTTTAAAACACACGCACACAAACACACCAAGTCAACCACACACACACAGGAACTAAGTTCGCCGGAGCGAGAGAGCAGCTACGGTAGTTAACGGAGCACAACAGGTGACACCGAAGCCACAAAAAAACGCAACTAATCGGCACAGTTAGTTGGATTTTCTGTTTGTGACATTGCATCTTGTTTTGGGGTTGGTGAAAGAATCATTTATCCTACAAACCAACCCCGTGTTGTACCCTTTGTTCCTCCCCAGCTGCGTTTTTTTACGTTCACAATCTATTTCAATCACAGACCGTATATCTGGTTTCTATCTCCCGCTCTTGGCTTGCTTGCTATGGCTGAACGATTAAGATTCGCCCTCTCATTAGCTTAAGGATGTAGAAATACGGAAATAAATATACGGAAATAAATAAATACAGAAATAAAATTATATGGGAATAAATGAATATAAAAATAAATAAATACAGAAATAAATGATCACAGAAATAAATAAATAGAGAAATAATATTGATTAATAAATGTATAATTTTATATTTGTATATTTTTATGTATATTTTTATGTATAAATATTTTTATTGCCGCATATATTCATTTATTTATTTATTTCTTATTTTGGCAGACTTGGTCCTCCATAAATCTGCACTTGTATACTTACATTAAACATGTATAATGTAAAAACATATTGTATACATAAACAAAACGGGTAAGAACTAAGAAAAAAAATAACTTCACTTTGTTTTGTGCACTTAGCAGCATTTATCCAACATCTGAGAACAATAAAATAAATTGACAATTTTAACAATATTAGCAACCAGCAGCTTTTCTTTGTTTTAGGTCTGAATAAAAATGTATACAGTAACACTTGAACACAATCTTAATGGAGCTTCACTTCTGCTACTTAATCATTTAAAATAAAAAAGTCTTGAAGTTACTAAGTGAATAAAAAGCTAGCAGCATTAGATAATCTACTTAAGTGCAATTGACTTAGCAGCGTAATCTCCTCATTTCTGAGGGAAGGAACATTTTTAAACGACAATACGGAAAGAAATGTGCATAATATCATACTTAGTTTTGACTGACTTTGAGGCAGGATAGCTCCGGCTGTGTTTATCCCACAGAGATGAGCCACCACTCATCATTTCCGTCTGATCCTCCCCTTTCCAACAGTACCACGTTTTAGTTGCTAGCATGTAGGGTTCGCGTTCGCCCACCAGAGCATCAATTGACTTTGAATGGTTTTAATCGGCTTGATATTGGCCGATGCCGATTATGTAAAAAATGACAAAAAATTGGCTTTTTTAATTAATCTGCGTACCGATAAATTGGTCGACCTCTTCCTCTTAGTACTACCCCGGCTCTTTTTTCTGAAGGAACCTCGTAATACTACCCAGGGTTTTGGGAAATCCTTTGGAATCTGGACCATATCATGTTCAGTTTTTACTCTTAACTGATGGTTAATTTACTGATAGATTGCTGAAAGACACCCCTTCCTCTAAAGTGACTCATTTGTATTAGGGATCGGTCGATATGTAATTTTTAGTGGCGATACCGATTATCTTTCATCAGCCTTAGCCAATGATCAATACAGGCTGCCGATTTTCTTGAGCGGATATTTGGAGCCGATACTGCTTTTGTTCCCTCAATTTACATCATAAAAATGATACGATGATGACAAATGTTACAAGTCTCAATTTTAAAAATGAATATTATTGAACTTAAAAAAACTATTTCACAAATAGTAAACAGGTGAGGTAAAACAAGTAAGAACAAGTAGATAAACAATATTTAACAAATAGTAAAAACAGGTGAGGTAGAACAAGGGGCAGTGCATGGTCCGCACGTGAACTGCAGCATCTCCAGCAACACTGCACTGCCTGTGTGGATGCATGTCTGTAAATAATGCAGGGAAAATCGGCGAACACAGCAGCCGCATATCGGCTGATGCCGATACATGTAAAAATGCAAATATTGTGCCGATATATCGGCCGGCCGATAAATCGGTCAATCACTAATTTGAATATATCTGAGACCGTTTTCGCTCAAATGCCTGATAACAAGAGGCAGACAATGATCTGCAATTGATCTGTGCAGTCTGGACACAAGAAGAAAGATTGATCAACCTTCCCAGATTGAAGAGCGGATCTCAGAGAATATGGATCGCAAGCAGTGTTCAAAATGAGGGGGGACTATGGGCATCAGGGACCCTCCATTAGTCATTAAGGACACAAGTTTCTATTTTAGTTTGGGGGGTCGCAGACAATTGTATTTTACCATTGTATTAAATCATGACATTTTATGGGACCCTGCAACGGTAATTAATTATTCCAAACCCTGTTCACAAGCTATGCTGCGGTCTACAAAAGATTGCTACAAACTAAGCCAGTGTTGTAATACTACTGATTGTTAGGGATTACTAGGTAGTCAGGTGACTCATTCTTTCCGGGTAAATATAATTGACTGACAATTTACTAAAGCCCAAGTTAATAAGGACAACAAAATTGTGGATACTATTATTATAGACTACTGCCAACATGATTTCACCTAGGCTTGTTCTCACATTTTATGTTGAGATACAGGAACAAAATATTGTGTGTGTGTGTGTGTGTGAGTGACAGAGATACTAGATGCATCTTTTTACTTTTGAACGGTCAGACTATTTAGAGGTTGGGGAAGTCGGTGTCTGATCTTTAGTACAGTAGATTGTGGAGATTATGGTGAAAGCCGTAGTATATCACTGACAGGTTAGACAGAGTGAGGATGAGATATAATCCTCTGTTCTGAACAGATTATCCTGTAATTCCACATTTACAGGGAAAAGCTCACAGAGGAGCTTGTTCTACATTCAACTGTCCAATCCCAATTAAACTACATTCGACAGTCCAATCCCAATTAAACTACATTTGACTGTCCAATCCCAATTAAACTGTGCAGTAAAAGTTGCAGTAAAGACATGCTGTGTAGTTGATAATTTTTTTAATTATAGGCTATACCTTGTACTGTCAGCAACTAAGGCCCACCTTAATGTTTTCTTTTACAGGACAATTACAGATTAAGTGAAAATATTTAATATAGTATTTAATATAGTATTTAATATAGTATTTAATATAGTATTTAATATAGTATTTAAAAACTTTCCGAAAACAGACAAGTACAGTTCGGGTGCTTCTGTTTCTGTTTTCACTTGAAATACCACATAGTCCAGAATTCATTGCGAACTTTGTGCCTGCGCATTGTGAGTCACTTCGGTGATATCGAATGTAGCGTAAGGACCTTTGCCTACTAGCTAGCATACACTGTACCTAGTAACATTTACAACAGGAGAAAATATCATCTGAGAGCTATAAGCCCTATCTTGCTTAAGGAGGTACAGATTGAACCATAATCTGTCACAGATGCATTTTAACATAAAGTTGAAATTATTACACAATATGTATAAATGAGACATAATGGCTTGCTAACATGTCTCATTTATACATATTGTGTAATAGTTTTAGGTTGGCCTGGAGAAAGTGAAGCAATGAATGTAAAACCATTTTGCAGTAAATTTATTTAAATCATTAACCAACCTTTGTTCTGGTAGTGTTCAGACTTGTGAACCAGGTCACAATGAGTGTAAATAAATATTTTCACCAGTTAGCTAAAATATGATGTATTTGCCTTCTGAGATATGGGCAGAATCTGACATAAAGCAGCAAGTCAAAATCAGCCTGGTGAATCCTAGGTAATGATTCTAGGTGCCTGTTATCCTTCATCTAGTAATCCCACAACAAATACAGTGCCTTGCGAAAGTATTCGGCCCCCTTAAACATTTCGACCTTTTGCCACATTTCAGGCTTCAAACATAAAGATATAAAACTGTAATTTTTTGTGAAGAAGCAACAACAAGTTGGACACAATCATGAAGTGGAACGAAATTTATTGGATATTTTAAACTTTTTTAACAAATAAAAAACTGACAAATGGGCGAGCAAAATTATTCAGCCCCTTTACTTTCAGTCCAACAAACTCTGTGAGGATGAAAGTTCAGTGAGGATCTCTGAATGATCCAATGTTGACCTAAATGACTAATGATGATAAATGGACTCCACCTGTGTGTAATCAAGTCTCTGTATAAATGCACCTGCTCTCTGATAGTCTCAGAGGTCCGTTGAAAGCACAGAGAGCATCATGAAGAACAAGGAACACACCAGGCAGGTCCGAGATACTGTTGTGGAGAAGTTTAAAGCCGGATTTGGATATAGAAAGATTTCCCAAGCTTTAAACATCCCAAGGAGGACTGTACAAGCTATAATATTGAAATGGAAGGAGTATCAGACCACTGCAAATCTACCAAGACCCGGCCGTCCCTCTAAACTTTCAGTTTATACAAGGACAAGACTGATCAGAGATGCAGCCAAGAGGCTCATGATCACTCTGGATGAACTGCAGAGATCTACAGCTGAGGTTGTCGAGTCTGTCCATAGGACAACAATCAGCCGTATACTGCACAAATCTGGCCTTTATGGAAGAGTGGCAAGAATAAAGCCATTTCTGAAAGATATCCATAAAAAGTGTCCAAACATGTGGAAGAAGGTGCTCTGGTCAGATGAAACCAAAATGGAACTTTTTGGCAAAAATGCAAAATGTTATGTTTGGCGTAAAAGAAACAGAGCTCATCACCCTGAACACACCATCCCCACTGTCAAACATGGTGATGGCAGCATCATGGTTTGGGCCTGCTTCTCTTCAACAGGGACAGGGAAGATGGATGGAGCCAAATACAGGACCATTCTGGAAGAAAATCTGATGGAGTCTGCAAAAGACCTGAGACTGGGACGTAGATTTGTCTTCCAACAAGACAATGATCCAAAACATAAAGCAAAATCTACAATGGAATGGTTCACAAATAAACATATCCAGGTGTAAGAATGGCCAAGTCAAAGTCCAGACCTGAATCCAATCGAGAATCTGTGGAAAGAACTGAAAACTGCTGTTCACAAACGCTCTCCATCCAACCTCACTGAGCTTGCGCTGTTTTGCAAAATTTCAGTCTCTCGATGTGCAAAACTGATAGAGACATACCCCAAGCGACTTACAGCTGTAATCACAGCAAAAGGTGGCGCTACAAAGTATTAACTTAAGGGGGCTGAATAATTTTGCATGCCCAATTTTTCAGTTTTTTATTTGTTAAAAAAGTTTGAAATATCCTATAAATTTCGTTCTACTTCATGATTGTGTCCCACTTGTTGATTCTTCACAAAAAATTACAGTTTCATATCTTTATGTTTGAAGCCTAAAATGTGGCAAAAGGTCGAAAAGTTCAAGGGGGCCGAATACTTTCGCAAGGAACTGTACATGCCAACATGGTTGTTCTATCTGGTGCTGAGGTACTTGTAGCATGTTGTCTTGCTGTCTTTGACTGATTAAAAAAACATCCAAAGATCTCAAATTCTGTCATGAATCATACCATCAAAATGGTCATATCCACATGAAGGATATTTGTCCGCAGGAATTGTTGCAAGAGTAAATGAATGGGCTGACTTTTATGAAATGAAAGAAGAACCGTCTGATTTGTCATAAATGGTGATGGGCAAATGAACCTTCCTTGCTGTTCTTCTAGCAGCAGGATATAATGCTGGCAGTATTAACTCTGATTTTCTTTTTTAAAATACAAGCCCCATTGAAATGTAACATGTTGCAAGGCATTCCAGCAATGGCCTTTATTTTGAAAACAAAAATCCTGAGCATATTTTTGCTGCTAGAAGAACAGCAATGAAGGTTTGTGTCCATCACTATTCATAATGGAACAACTATTGTTCTTTAGAAAGCTGCTGCAGGTGGTCAATGAGAAATGATTACAAACCCAAGGTCACGTTTTCTGTTGTGCACAAGGCTCATTGTGAAACAGTGATTACGCACTAATTTCTCCTACAAAGTACACCTGTGAGGGTGTTGAACTAGGGCTCAAGTGTTTTAATAACGTTTGGAAAGTTTCCTAACCCCAAGAGCCCCTGCTCTGCCAGGAGATCAAAGTGTTTCGATCTTTTATCTACACTTGTGCTAGAGATGTTTCTTAAGATATATTTGTATGTCAATATTTGTTGTTAGTGTTTAGTGGAGCTCAGGGCTCTAAATAGTAAAAACAAACATTGGTTTATCAAATGGAGAAGTAGTTTCTCAAATTTGTTTTATAAAAATGAGATCATTAGTCATACCCAGGGCTGCCAACTCCCATGCATTGAACATGCTGACACACGCAATTGACCCAGCTTCTCTATTTCCAATGCACAAATTCCAAAACTGAACTTCTGTCGATCTTCAAATGGTGTAATCCATGCATTCACTTTTTCAGACAGCCATCCATCACATCTCACGCCAAGCTATCTTTTAAATTTGGCAGCCCTCGTCATTCCGACCCTGGAAAATATTCCATTCACGAGCCTATTTGGCCGGCTTAAAGAATCCAGATTAATGGCCGGCTTAAAGAATCCAGATTAATAGTAGAAGACTGACTCAAAGCATCCACACCAGAAATTATACGGCCATCCCATAAAGTTGTGGACTATCTATTAAAAAATGTGTTCACTGTTACGAGCACAAAGTGGTATAACTCTAACTGTGGGTACTCCCTGTTTTGCCTCTGGTTTTAGTTGTACGTTTATGCTTGTACAAACTCAGGATTTTTCAATGCGTTGGATCTAAGAGTCAAAGTTCAGCTCGTGCTACTTGCTCTACACCATTTGGAGACACCGAGCAGCCACTTGTCCTCCACTGGCTCCCTCAGTTGCACACGAGTCCAGTTCGGTTGTCCTCTAAGTGTTTATGCCAAAATTCTACAAAGGTCCAGCTGTCTGATGGAGAGGCTTTTCTTTACATTGAAAATTGAATACACAGTGTGTGCACAATTATTAAGCAAGATGTATTCTTTAGGATTATTTTTTTTTGAACAACTACAGTGCTCTCGGTCAATCCAAAATGTGAATACACCTCTAACCTGAATAGTTAAGAAAGTAAAAGTGAGGTCTCGGCTTTGGAGAATAATTACAGTATGTGTGCACAATTGCTGAGCAACTATTAGTGTGCAGAGTAATTATGAAAACAAATGAAAAACAAAAAATTTCCCATCTCACGTGTTGATTTTCATCTGTCATAGTGAGAATAATAAACAAACTATTCAAAATGAAGGTTTTCAGCCTTCCATACCTTGGCCATGTCTCTGAGCACTGAACACCTTGTACTTCTGGGCACTCCAGGTAGGTTGCAGTTCTAGAATATGGCAGCACTGGAGGATAATGTGTTCCTGGTAGCTTCACGTTTGTGTCTTTTAAAAACGTTTCTTGCGACCCTGTTGACTATTTGCAAAAATATTTGGTGGTTCTGTGATCATGCCCCAATATTTGAGCAATTTCAAGATTACTGCATCCCTTTGAAATACTTATTACAATTTTTTACTTTTCGGAGTCACTTAATAATCTCCTTCTTTTTGTTCCTCAGGCCCATTTTTCCTGAGGAACAGAAGCTGCTTAATAATTGTGCACACCTTGATATAGGGTGTTGATCTCCTTAGGCCACACCCTCCCTCATTACACAAATACACGTCACCTGATATGCTTCAATCCAATAAGCATTCCAGTTTATACAGCTTGGAGTTGGAACATAAGCATAATAATGATGATATTGTCAAAATACTGACTTTAAGATGTACAGTTGAAGTCAGACGTTTACATACACCTTAGCCAAAGACATAGAAACTCAGTTGTTCACAATTTCTGAAATTCAGTCCTAGTAAACATTGAAATGTCAGAATAATAGCAGACAATGATTTGTCCGTTTTTTCATCACATTCCCAGTTGGTCAGAAATTTACATACCAAATACTAATTGAGTGTAACATTGCATTTAAAATGTGTAACTTTTTAAATGGTCAGAATATTCAATTTCTTTGCTTAAAATAACACCTGGGTTTCTTTCGCAGTATGTTTTGGGTCATTGTCCATCTGTGAAATGAAGTGCCGTCCAATAAATTTCTCTGAATTAGGCTGAATCTGAGCAGACAATATATTTCTATTCCTGAGGCTTATGAATGTTTTGCACCTTGTGGTGGATCCTCTGTATTTGCTCTTGTGAAGTCTTCTCTTTATGGTAGACTTGGATACTGATAAGATTACTTCCTAAAGTGTTCTTGGCTGGATGTTATGAAGGGGATTATCTTTACCCTGGAAAGGATCCTATGATCATCCAAGATCCACGATTGTCCTCAGTGGACGTCCAGGCCTTTTTGTGTTGCTGAGCTCACCAGTGCATTCTTTTTTCTCAGAATGTACCAAACTGTTGATTGGGCCACTCCTAATGTTCCTGCTACAGTATTTCTCTGGTGGAAGTGTTTATTTGTTGTTGCCTGTTTCACTTGCATTGAGAGCTTTTTTGACCGCATGCTGATGCATCGAGATATCGAATCAAATCGCTGACATGATAATCGTAATCAAATTGATGCGGGTATTTAACCAGTGCACCATTCATGCGCAATGAGTAACCAAGTTCCTACCCCTTTCTTAGCACCCAGAGGTTGGCACATTAAACAAAACACATACACAAATAGCATTTAAATAATATTACTAAATACATATTACAAATAATACACAAACAAGCTGCCACGACATCTATGTAGTCCCCTTTATACGTGACACTGAGCGACTACACTTTAAGCCCATATTCATTATTTAACTGTAAAAGTAATATTTTTTGTTAAACAGCCAAAATAACAAAACTTGTGTCAGTGTCCAATTAATTTGAGACCTAACTGTATCTTGACATATTGTTTCATTATGTTGAATTCAGTGTTAATGTCTGGATTCCACGATTCTGTCCACAATTTTCACACTGTGGAAATCACAGGGCCCTACCTACTAGAGGTGTGAATCTTCACTGATTTCCCGATTCAATTTGATTACGATTATCATGTCAGTGATTCGATTTGATTCGATATCTCGATGCGTCAAATAAATTTTTCTAATAAATCCATATAGGATATTTGACTTGACATTGTGCATTAAGCAACTGTATAGTTCAAAATAATACAGTTTTCTATATTACTTTATATGGTCATGTTTTTTCATCCAAAAATACAAATTTAATTTTTTTTATTTACACAGCGCACACACGCGCTTTTCAAGCTTCAAGCATCAGGGAGTCTCATCAGGGACTCGAGTCTATCATAGGTCTAGATTAAATGGTTTAGGCTACTGAGAATGTTATTTTTCATTTGAATGTTTATGCTGCAGCTGGAAAATTAATGAGCAACATCATTGGTTCTAATCGATTATGGTCGGCCACTGCATCGATGCAGCATCGTCCATGTCCGCATCGCGATGCATCGATTATTTGATTAATTTCAACACCTCTACTACATACCTGTTTCGTCTAGTAGCTTCACAAGGACCTTTGCTGTTGTTCGGCTATTGATTTGCACTTTACGCACCAAAGTACGTTCATCTCTAGGAGACAGAATCTCCTTCCTAAGCGTTATGATGGCTGCGTGGTCCAAAATGTTTATACTTGCATACTATTGTTTTTACAGATGAACCTGGTACCTTCAGGGAGTTGGAAATTGGTCTAAAGGATGAAGCAGACTTGTGGAGGTTTGCAATATTTTTTCTGAGGTCTTGGCTGGTTTCTATTGATTTTCCCATGATGTCAATTATAGAGTCGTTGAGTTATGGTAGACCTTGAAATACATCCACAGATACGTCTAATTGACATCAGAGTCAATTGAAAGTGTATCAGAATCTCTGAAGCGGTGACACTTTTCTGGAATTGTCCAAGATGTTTAACGGCACGGTCAACTTAGTGAACCACTGGAGTTGTGTTCTAGTGAATTATATGTGGAATAATTTGTCTGTAAACATAAAATGACTTGTGTAGAAAGTAGATGTCCTGATCGACTTGCCAAATCTATCGTTTGTTACCATGACACCTGTGGAGTGGTTGGCAAATGAGTTTTAATTACTTCAACCTGACTTCAAAGGTACTCATTTTGTACAAACACCTATAGAACCAGATCAGATGTGATTTTGGTTAGAAACACTCTGGCTTCTTGATGTGACCGTTGCTGAGCCCCACAACATAATGCCTGTTGAGGGTAAAGCAAGGAGAGGTGTTGTGTACGCCGTCTCCCACCTCTGTTTCCCAGGCCAGGAGTGCGAGAACAGTAATCTGTCTGGGAGGTAAACCTCCTGACCTTGAGTGGAATTTGTGTTAGCTCCGGCACACCCCTAAGCAGCTGCACCACATGTACGGTAAAGGAGGACTCGTCTTTTGTTTTTTGAAAAGTACTCAACATAAAACATGAGCCAAGCTGGCAGACACACGCACAGCAGCTGGCTGGAAAAAGGAAGCCATGCCAAACATACTACAGATGTTTCCCCCTTAATAACACTCTGAGTAGGTGCTTGGTCATTAATGGTGACCAATAAAGCTTCTGATGAATGGAACAAAGGATTTCTTCATATAACAACATAACAACATTTCAATATAATATTGATCTCAGTCAATTGATATTGTATCCAATCATTTTTTTATAATGATTTGTATTTTATAATCATTGTAATATTAATTTTGAAACAATTTAATCAACTTAACAAACATGACTGAGATATTTTCTATACCTGCTGTATTAAAGATAACATTCTTAATGGATCTCAACTTTAATTTGATTCTTTTGAGCTAACCATTCCACCTATCAATTTGAGCTTACCATTCCACCAATCAATTTACCTGCAAGGACCAATTAACACTATGACATCATCATGACAGTCTGCGTTTAACAATGCTTAATGTTGCTCATTTTTATTGGAAAATATGTTTATAGGCAAACCAGCTAAGACCAAGGTTAATGTTATAGCAATTTAATGACTTACTTTGTCATGTTAAATCCCATTAACAATAACATGACCCTAACCCAGGGGTGTCAAACCAGATCCACAAAGGGCCTAGTGTCTGCAGGTTTTCGCTTTTACCTTGTACCTGAATGATTGAATGTCACTAATTGGTTAGGATCTCGCCTCACCTGGCAGTCTACATCTTAATTGGGCTCTAATTGAAAGGAAAGACCAAAAACCAGCATAGACTAGACCCTCTGTGGAACCGGTTTGACACCCCTGCCCTAACCTCTGCTGGAGTTTATATACTGTATACCATATATACACGTGTGTGTGTGTGTGAGAGTGAGTTAAAACAGGGTGTTTTGCCTCTAATAACTGCAGTGGGGCACAGAGATCTCGTCTGAGGTGTGGTGAGGGGCTCACATGCAGTTTCAGGGAAGCCTCCTGATTTTCCCTGGTTCACACCACTGGTTCACACCCCTGGTTCACACCCCTGGTTTTTCCTCCTGATTCATCCTCCTGATTCATCCTCCTGATTCATCCTCCTGATTCATCCTCCTGATTCATCCTCCTGGTTTACCCTCCTGACCCACAGATATTTTTCATAGGGGTTGGCCAGATGGGGCCACTGATGTGGCACTCCAAATTCCATAATTATGTGTTTGCGTGTAATGCAACACACTGTTATTAGTTTTTCTTCTTCTCCTTACTTGTTTTCACAATATCAATTCTAGTCCTAGAGCCGTGCAGTGCGTTTATATATTTATAAATGATTGGCCAATTAGTTTTTTTATTTATTGCTGTTTATAAGCGATTCATTTCCTAATTCGAATGAGTGGTGCAATTATTAGCCCTTCTAGTATGTAATTGAATCATGACCAGTAGGTGTCTGTCTATACTAAGATTTGGTTGTCTGAAGTGAAGCTAATTGTTTTTCAAAGATGGGTAACCCAGGATTTCCTAATCTAATAACGAGTGTGTTCACATAAAAGGAGCGGTGTTTGCAGCATATGCCCAGTTCATCCAACCATGTCGCCCAGCCACTGATACTTTTCGGACTGCGAATCCAACATGGAAGCCTTTAGTCGGATCATGCACAGGATGATTACGTTCACCAAGAGTAGTATTTTTTTAATTACACTTGCCTGATGGCTGCTACTCTCAGCTGCTAGGCAATACATGTTGTGATCTGTGCATGATCTTGTGGGATCTCGTGGTATCGCGGTAGTAGCCGAGAGTAGCAGCCATCTACTTATGGGGGTTGTTTGGCTTGAGGTCAAGGTGCAAAGGACCCTAGGGTTATATTAATCTGAACCATCACTTTTATACATAAACTAAAGGTTGATGTCATTCAAATTTTTTACGTTTTCTTAAATTCATTACACACAATGGCAATGCCAAAGCGGTCATGCAGAAGACATTGCTTTTTTTATTTGATCGCACTGAAAATGAACAACTAACAAGCTGATCTGGGTAGCTATCTTCATTACCTAGCTCTGAGCTCAATCTTAAGAGTTGATACACAAGTTGCACATCATTTGACAGCTTATAACCTCGTCTTGACATTGGTCCAAATGTATGGGCTATGGTGAATGTGAATTATTATGAAAGGACAGTTAGCCAGCATATTTTTATTTTTATTTTTATGGGGAAAGGTCAGCTTCAGTATTTGACAACATGTTAGCCAGCATATTAGAAGTATAATAGAATCTGATAGTTAGAATCAGATTATTCCATATGCTACAAACTATTTTGTGTTTAGTTGTTAATATAACGTGTGCGTTAACCATCCCTGACTTTGTCTAGCCTCTTCTGCAGAAAGTGCTGCCAGGTAGTCATGAGAGGCAAGTAGTGAAGAAGAGGGAGAAGGACAGAGTAAAAGCTCTGTAGCAGTCAACAAATAGGGGAATGATCCAGGATGGAGAGGTAAGGAACATGAGGAGGAAAGACTGTCAATATTAATCAAAAATATGAAACCACTCTTGTAGCTCATTATCCAGTTTGTTGTTATTTGAAACACTGGTTTATTAACTTATAGTATAATAATCTGCCATGTTAATGGTGCATGATGTAGGGTACATTACTCTTTTTTTTATTTATTGGAAACCTACATTTATACTTAACAAACATATACTGTAGACACAAAATGCAACAATTTCAATTACCTTTCCTAACTTACAGTTGAAGTAAGAACATACGTCACTTGAATAAAATACATAGTGGGTAAGGTGCCCTTTCTCTGCCCCCCAAAACGTCTGTGCACTCCCATGTGGAAAGGGAAATGTATCCGATCGGTCAATCTACGTACAAAGTTCAAAGTACAAACTTTATATTACCGAAGTATTTTCTATTGTTTTGCTTTGGTTGTGGCCTTTAATGCAACTTTGTCTACAGAGTTGTTTAGTTGGAGATGGGTGAAAAATATAGTTGAGCAAACCACTTCTGCCTGGGTAGTGGTCCCCAATCATGGGTACTAGGACCCCTGGTTCTACAGTAACCAAAAAGTTTGGAACCCACTGGAAATAAGGACTTATTTCATTTTTTGGGTGCTTTCACCACACACCCCTGTTGCAACGCTATCACATTGCATTTCCTCTAAAATGCAAGTTATTCTAGTTGAATTTCAGGAACGTCCAATGTCGGCCAATAAAAAGCCAACTTTTTCAAATTAATGTGTAACAACTTCTCTAGCAAACGTGTTTACTAATGAGTTAAAGAAAGGAGGTTGAATTGCCAAAGTATCTTCTGAAAGGACTTGATGGCAGGCTTAAATTTGTGATTTTTTTATCGGTTATAATTGCATCTTTCTGCTGTGTATTTTTATCTCTGAATCTACATGCGTCTTTGTTCTAACATATCTGCATGATCTGTCATACTGAGCAGCACATCAGAGCTATGATACGTCCTTTCATCACTCACACCAAGGCTTTATAATCCTAAACCTCGCTCCATTTAATATTTTAAAACAGCGATTTAAATAGCCTTTCAGTTAAGAGGCCCCAAAATAGAAATCAGCACTGTTGATTTATCAGGGTGTGTTGAGACGTTTAGAATTATTTCAGCAGAGCACATGATTTAGTTGTGATGATAGAACATGCAGTTGGTTTATTCAGCATTAATGCCTTTATTTAATCATGATTAACTGGTCCAGTGAAACAAATACAAATGGCTGGGCTGGACAGAATCCGAATGTCAGGCAACAGTTACCAACAAGTTTAATGAAACAGAAATGGATGTTTATTATTTTACACAGCCGTGTGTGAGGCGAATCTGTGCAAAGGTACATCTAAAATGGATTCATTGCCCGTTTGTCCGGAATTTGACCCAGACCAAATGTGGCCTGCATGGTTCATTTAACATTTAAATCATGGTCCTTTCCTTCAGATTTAAGGGTATGAAGGCTTTTCAATCGGTGGGCATGTTTCCAGGTCAATAGTTGGCGTCATCTGAAGGAAACTCATTGTGCTTTCTGCATTCAGGCAAATCGGCCCTGAAATATAGCCAGAATCCCCTCAGGAACATCTATACTGTCTGTTAGAAGTTTCCCGGCTTGAGTAATATGTGTTTATACACATTTCTGTCAGGTGAAACATTTATGTAATTTTCATCCTATTTGAAGTTTGGCTGCAAATGTCTGTCATGACATGCAAAACAATTGAATTCACCCATACGCCACATTATAATAGTACAATAATAACAAAGTATAGCGTTAAGAAGGAAATTAGTCATTTAACATGCGGAAGTCCGGGAACAGAAATCCAGCAATGTATTACAGGTCCAACGTATCGTTCTTGAGTGGAAAGTTATTCCATTTGGCCTGAATAATTCTCTAGTAATGCCGTAATGACAACTCATACGCTGTCTGAGGGTCAGCTGTGGAGGGTCCTGTCATGGTGAAGTGCTTGGCTTTGATGAATTCTCTGGTCACAACTACTCATCCAGCGTCCATCTCATCTACCTCGAGCATCCTCCTGTGGCCTGCCTGCTTTCCTCATGGTGTCATACATCTGCCTGCTCTTCTCACGGTGTCATACATCTGCCTGCTCTTCTCATGGTGTCATA
>JACXGM010014687.1:0-21900 GCA_016801145.1 Umbra pygmaea | reverse complement strand
CAAAAACCCATATGTCTGCTGAATTCCTTTGTATGAGTGATACCTCCTGTCCAGCTCGGCAATGAGACGATCTATGACGGCGATAAAAACAGTTGTTTTGAATTTGTTGCGGCCTGACAGCTCATCGTCCGGTTCACGGGATTCATCCGCTTGTTTTTTCCTTTTCCTTTTTCTCTGCGTGTCCACTTTGTAGACTTGGAACAAAGATGGAGACATGTTTTTTGCATCACTCTCAAACTTGTCAAAATCTTCTCGTAGACTGGCTACATAATCCCTCAACGAGCTGACCAAACTAAGCATTACATAAATCCAAATCAACTCCCTGTAAAGCAGTACTAGTCTTGTGGAAACGCTGTAGTATGTTGTTCCACATATTACACAGAATGGCACTCTCTATTTTGTCCATCTTCACATACAGTGTCCTGGCTTCATTCCGTGTAGTAAGACATTGGGTTATGTCATTACTGATATTTTGTAGCGATTCCTGGATTCTGGCATAGTTCTTTTGCAGTGCTTTTGTCGCTTGCGCGTGAGCTGACCATATAGTTTCTGAAAGGCTTTTCAAAGTCTCGATCCTCTGGTTGTCATTTGGCTGTAAACCTGCTGTAATTGTCTGCCAACGGGATGTGGATTTGGAGGAAAAATTAAAAAGTGTCTGCACTAAATTAAAAAATTCCTCCGTCTCAAGGCAGCAGTTAACACTATTAACACAGACTTAATTAAGTGTGTGTGCAGCGCATGGTACCCACTCGATTAATGGGTTTACCTGTTTAATACGCACTTGTAGGCCACTGTAAATACCAGACATGTTGGCTGCATTGTCGTAACATTGGCCTCTGCAGTTACTGATATCAATGCCCATGTCCTGTAAAACACCAACTGAATATCACTGTCCCTAAATAATTTGCACACGAAACAAAACACAGCGCCTGTTGAGGGGGAATAAAGCAGCCATTCTCTTGGCTGAGTTTCACCATTTGCCAGCTTCCTTTTAAACAGCGTTTTGGAAAAGTACCTCTTTTGGTGTTTATGTTGTCTTTCTGAGGCAGCAACATCTGCGTCTTTGTTCTGGCAACTTTCAGGTCCCATTTTAACCCAATATGCCCTCATGTCTTCATCAATCTTATCCCAACATGCAGGATCCGAGCTATAGGTAGCAGGATTTGCGGCCTCTTTTTGTGTTCTCTCCTCCGCAGCAACAGGTGGAGGAGGGGCGGGGATTCCCTCCATCTCTGCTGGGGGCGCGGCTGACCCACGAGCGGGTGAACTGTGTCTGCAGCATGGCGCTTCGGGTGGCTGAAGTCTATGACTCGATCCCTCTGTCTCAGACTCCCTCCTATCGGAGCGAGATGGTTGTGTGGCTGTGGCCTTGTCGCTGAGGTCATCTTGACCGGTGTCTTCTTTATATCTATCACTGATAACGTACAAAATAGAACCAGAAAAATCTGACCTGTGTATTATGCGTGTCATTGTAGAATAACTCCCCAAAATTCCCAGAAATATTACCGATGACATGGTGAGCTAGCTGCTACAACAGCTAAGGATCCCACTGCAGGTGTTGTAACAGCTTCGATGTTACCCGATGCTAGCTGGCAGTCCTCCTCTGGATCTTGTTTTCGACTGGATGAAGATTCAGCAGGCTTGAAGTATCCAGTCAATTTAGGGATTTTTTTCAGGAAATCTTGGTCACGTTGTTCTTTTAACCTGTGTATTTTGCGTTTTTGTGCTCCACTTTTATGCTTTCTTTCGGCCATTCTGCCACTATGCCATGTAGCAGTGACATAAATGAAAATGATTGACATGACCCTAGTCACATCTACCCAATCACCTGCTTGTTTTTTATGTTTCTTATGGGCCAAATAGGGTCGTATTTTTGTTCGCGCTTAAGTAAAACAAAAATAAAACATTTGTTGGCCAATCCGAGGCCCCTGCACACACGGGGCCCATAGGCTGCAGCCTATGCAAGCCTGTGCATTAATCCGCGCCTGCCAACTAGGGAATTTAGTGTTCTGCGCTACTCCATATGTTATTGGTTCCGAGGTGGTCACATGTTTCAAGGACTCCATGTTGGAGCCCAACATTCAGCTGATTCGCATTGACATAGTGCAGTGAATAGTGGGAAAATGTAAAAAATTATTTAATAAATTACATAAATCACAGAAAAAATGGCCAACTGTTGCACGTTTGGCTGCAATGCAAGACCGGGAAGCGGCAAAAAAAATTCTGTGAATTTCAGTGAACCAGAAAGGCAAGGGAGGGCGCTGTATGTGAAATGAATGTGATTTTTTAGGCTACAATATGGGAAGGGTTTATCGATGTCTGTTAATAATAATAGTAGCCTAACAACGCAGTACATTACAATGCAGCACTAGTTACAGTTACACTTTTCGCCATCGAGTAAGTTTAACCTGTTCTTGACGATGGATGAACTACGAAAGGTTACGTCAGGACTCGGGAGACTAAGGAGAAAAAGGTAAACACTGCTCAGAGACTTATTAGGCGACGTGGTCACTCACTACAATGAGCATTTTTTTCAGGCCCATTTACATTATAAAAGGTAAATATGCACTGGAATATTTCTGTGGGACTTTTACATATTGACAAACATTGATAATAACATGTATGTGCCTGTTTCACTGCCCTTAATTTAGAGTGAGCTATGCACACAGGTCACTGAGAAAAAGTAGTTTTGGATTACTTCTTGGAGGATGACAACAGCATTCTGGTATCTGATTCGGAATCAAACGAAGAGGAACTTGCTGTTTTGACTATTGTTAAGCACAGAATGGTAGAAAAACTTACTGACTCTAATCATCTGCTGGATAGTAATTCCAAAGTAACAAAGATGAATTGTATTGTTGTAACAGAAGAACTCAATCAAGTTTTAGAATCCATTGAGTGTCCAGTTGAAGCAAACTACAACAAGGAGATGGAGAAAATCATGAAATTTGATTGCAAGTGCAGAGAGAGTCGAAAGGATTACACTTCTCTCCAGGAATATATCTACACAATAAGAGCAAACATGGCATCTTTGACAGAGAGGGAAATAGACCTAATGATTCTTATGGTGTTGAACACTGTTAGCATAAGCATTGGCGAGGTGACAAAACATCCAAAACAGAGTGTTCAACCTAAACAAAAATGACAGAAAACTACATATATGGCGGATCGATGTAAGCCTGTCGGGAATCCTTCATCCATTTATATGGGTAAGTTCTATTTTCTTATTCATGTTGTTTCAGTTAGCCCACATTTTTTTTTACGTTAGGGATATTAGCATGATAGGCTAGCTATCAACCTTTACCTATCTAACAACATTCGCTGTTTGGCTACACCTGGTTAGTAAAGAATTACCCCGTTAGCAAAACTAGATGCTAACTGTTGTTTTGTTGATAGTAGCTAGCCTAGCTAACAGTAGCTGTTTGGCTTGACCTGGTTGGTAAAGAATTAGCAGGCCCCGTTAACCTGATTGGGTGCTTAATGTTGTTTTCTTGATAAAGTTGCCTGTTAGTTGAATAGGAAATGGTAACAAACATTTTGTCCTTTATACACTATGTACATCTTATCTTTTCCAACAGATGCACTATCCTTCTGACCCAATGAAACCTGGTCCAATGTATTTCTTGACTCCATGCAAGTGTGGCTTGTTTTGTGTTTGCTGTGTAGGTATACATCATTAGTCATTATTTATTTGTAACAATGTTTTATTTATGCAAGACAAACTGTAGTTATATTTACTTGCATTTTCTATACTGTCTTCTTCGGAATTGGGGTTGTATATACACAAATAATGCTAGCCGGTTCTGACCTTACCTCGAGGACTACTCCGAGGTCGAGAGATTTCGTCTTAAGCTAGCTAGTTAGATAATGTCTGTAACGGTGGAGGCTTGTGACTTAAAAAATTGGGGAGGATGGGAGACTCATGGCTTAGTTGTCAATAACGTAGACAGCCAAGGATTTAGGAATTCTTTTCACATGAATTGTGTCTCGATAGTCAGCCAACTCTCTTGTGATGAGGTTATACACTCACCTAGGTTATACACTCACTGAGGTTATGCCCCTCCGTGCAAGGCATCTACCAGAAGCGATGCCTTAGGAAAACAAAGAACATTCTCAAAGACCACAGCCACCCAGGCTGTGAACTTTTCTCACTACTGGCGTCTGGCAGACGTTACCGGAGCATCAAGGCACGGACTACCAGACTTAAAAACAGTTTCTTCCCCAAGGCCATTCGGCTGCTCAACATGGAACACTGACACTGATCACAAATCGTCTGCTGAGCACAAACATTCTCTGGTCACTTTATGCTCTCTACATCTGATGTAGCAGAATTCAAATGCACCTTTAAAAGCAATTTTCCATGCCAAATCTATAATATTTACTACTTCTACTGTTGTACATTTTCCAGATCACTGCTCAGTACACAGCGTATTATTATTATTATAATAATTATGGATGCACATCAAGGGCACAAAGCTCCCATTCCACCACATCCCAAAGATGCTCTATAGGGGTTGAGATCTGGTGACTGTGGGGGCCATTTTAGTACAGTGAACTCATTGTCGTGTTCAAGAAACCAATCTGAAATGATTCAAGCTTTGTGACATGGTGCATTATCCTGCTGGAAGTAGCCGTCAGAGGATGGGTACATGGTGGCCATAAAGGGATGGATATGGTCAGAAACAATCCTCAAGTAGGCCGTGGCATTTAAACAATGCCCAATTGGGACTAAGGGGCCTAAAGTGTGCCAGGAAAACATCCCCACACCATTACACCAACACCACCAGCCTGCACAGTGGTAACAAGGCATGATGGATCCATGTTCTCATTCTGTTTACGCCAAATTCTGACCCTACCATCTGAATGTCTCAACAGAAATCAAGACTGTTGCGACCAGGCAACATTTTTCCAGTCTTCAACTGGAACTGTCCAATTTTGGTGAGCTCTTGCAAATTGTAGCTTCTTTTTCCTATTTGTAGTGGAAATGAGTGTTACCCGGTGGGGTCTTCCGCTGTTGTAGCCCATCCGCCTCAAGGTTGTGCGTGTTGTGGCTTCACAAATGCTTTGCTGCATACCTCGGTTGTAACGAGTGGTTATTTCAGTCAAAGTTGCTCTTCTATCAGCTTGAAGGAGTCGGCCCATTCTCTTCTGACCTCTAGCATCAACAAGGCAAATCCCAGGAACTGAGCAGATTGTGAAATACTCAGACCGGGCCGTCTGGCACCAACAACCATGCCACACTCAAAATTGCTTAAATCACCTTTCTTTCCCATTCTGACATTTAGTTTGGAGTTCAGGAGATTGTCTTGACCAGGACCACACCCCTAAATGCATTGAAGCAACTGCCATGTGATTGGTTGAGTAGATAATTGCATTAATGAGAAATTGACCGGGTGTTCCTAATAATCCTTTAGGTGAGTGTAAATTACTTTGCTTCCAAGAAGGCAAGAAGACATACAGAGCCCTCCACGATTATTGGCAACCTGAGTAAAATTAGTAAAAATGCATCTTTTGGTGAATTGGTGTAGTGTCACAATGAAAAAAAAACATCCAACCTTTAATTGAAATACATTTATTCAGAGAAAATGTCATCAAGGATCCTGACATCAAGGATTTAGATCAGGGGACTGAGATTGCCATGGCAAAAGCTTGACTTTGTGTTCAGTGAACCATTTTTGTGTTGATTTGGACATATGTTTAGGATCATTTTCCTGCTGAAAGATCCAATGGAGACCCAGTTTCAGTTTTCTGGCAGAAGCTGCCAGATTCAGATTCAAAATGTCCTTGTATTTCACAGAATTCATGATGCCATGTATAGTATACTAACAAGGTTCCCAGGGCCTTGGAGGGAAACAGCCAAAGGATGTTTTCAAGTGGCAGCTATACGTATTCAACGTCAAACTATATGAAAACCGTTATTGGCAGTGTTTGTGTTCCACATGATTTGCATCACATGTTACTTTGATGAAATGCTTCCATTCTAAGGACATCAAAAGGATTTTTGCTAAAGGTTTAATAACAAAAGTATATTTAAATTTCAGGACAGGTTATAGTTAATGTAACAATGGCTGCAATTGCGCTGACATGTGCAGTGTGCAAAAAAGAAAACAAAACAAACAGGCTACATTGAAGGGATTTTTGAGGTTACATTGTATGCTTTGCTTTTTTCAATATAATTGTGGAAAGCACCTTTGTTAAAACATATTTTTATTAGTTTTGCACTATTTGTCTTATCACTGTAAGAAAAATCTGTAAAAAAACAGTAAAAAGTATAATTCATTTGCTGCCAGTACTTTTTCCATTATTTTACGGACATAGCTATCTAACAAGACAATAACAAAAAATACTTTGTGTATATAAATAGTAAATAGCCTATCCGTTAACACATATATCTGATATTACTTTCAACGGACATCTGCTGTGTACACAAAGTATTTTTCGTTAATGTCTTGACAGACATGTCCGTAAAATAATGAAAAAAGTACTGGCAGCAAATTAACGGTAGGTTAAGTAACGGTTTTTACTGTTTTTTTACGGATTTGTCTTACAGTGTAATATTATAATATTTCGTAGCACAATTATTGTACTGTAGCTAGTTAAGTGATACAGGGCATCAGATCACACACAGCCAAGTGACTGTTCGACTAAAATAATCTTTGCCGACCCAGGGCCTATCAAGAAAACAATCTAATAAATCAGCAGAAATCCCCATCCCTACAAATGTATAGAAAATAAAAATGTGCCCGTCCAGTGAAAAAATATCCCCAACTGCTGAGCTCCGTCTGATGCCGGCTCTGTGTCTCAATGACAGAGGCTACTGCGGCCTGCCATACGGGCTGAGCAGAGGCTGCACAGTTTAGACCAGCGGTATCTAACTACTATCAGACCGGACCTCGCAGCCGCAAAACACCCAACTCTCCCGATTAAATTGAGTGGAATGCTGTTTGATTCATATAGCTGTACTATTTGTCGGGTGGGTTTTTATGTCAATCTGGGTGCCATCTACAGTATTCATCTGGACGTTTCTAGGAAGGCATATATATAAAGTAATTTAAACAAACTCAGTGTGATTCTGACCGTTTGAGCAATGTGCACAATTAGTGTATTGAAAAAGTATGACACATCAATACACTTGTACTGTATGATCATACTGATCATACGCCCCTAGCTAGGGATGCACTGAAATTAAAAGTCTTGGCCAAAACCGAAAAAGAGGCAACCAAGGCCGAAAACCGAAACACTGAAAGAAATTATGACGTCACACATTCACATTCACATTCATTCCAATTCTATTGTGATGCATAAGGGAAGCACCGACACTCAGCTTGACTGTTTCAAACAGATCATCTATTAACTATTTTTTTAAACATTACCTGCAGATATTTGTTGCATTCAATTGAAACTATTATAACAAATTATTATGATAAAAATAATATATTTGTATACATTGAAGTGTCCAAATTTTTATGTCATTGCGATTACCGACGGTTAACAAAAGAGATGATAAAATACTTTTTCAGTTTCAAGACAGGATATCTAGCTCATCCTGTAAAAAAAATTGAAAATGTGAGGAGGGGGCTTGCTTGCTACTCTTGGAATCAGAGTTTCTCGTTTCCAATTAAAGACGGATAGCTACAAGTTACAGGATATCCGTTGCTGCCTAAAATCTAATCCTTCATAACATTACTGCAATGATGTTTATATATTTTTAGCATAGCCTATTTTCATAACTTGCCAGCTAAAACTGATAAGCACTTTGCAGCATGGGCTCAACCCTCTTCTAAAAATGGGATGGTATTTTGATGTAGCTTAAATGGAAAGAAATCCTTTTGTTTATGATCACGTTGTTAATGTAAATGTCAGTTTAAAATACAAGGCTAGATTAATAACTTTTAGCAAGTTTTTTTTGTTTAATACAGGCTGACTTCACTGATCTGTTTATTGGGTCTGTCTGCCGAAGCACTCAAAATAGCAGGTGACGTAACCAAGCTTTCAATTGACAAGGCTTGAAAATCTGGCTGGCTAACATGTCCAAAAACCACTGAAATTAACTGTTTTTCACAAGTAATCATGGTTATTATGTATATTACAATGAATTTAAGGGTGTAACCTATACAAAAAATAAGAAATGTAAATTTAGCCAATTTTTTTATCTTTTTTGGCCTATAGCCAACAATGAATGGCACAATATCCGACAGGTTCTTGCAGTCCACCACACAATTATACAATCTATGCTTCAGACAAGCACGTGCAGGTCACGATTTCTGTTTGCCTCATCACAACATTTTGGCCATATTGTTTCGGTGATAAAAGTGTTTAGATTTTCGGTGGCTGAATATTCGGTTCATCCCTACCCCTAGCACTAACCCTATACTGTTTGAATTTCGATGGTCTCTATAGTAATTCAACAATGGTTTACACGTCTATATGAAACAAGTGACAGTAGTTTAAATTACTATCTTGTCTCTAAAATGCATGTATTTTTTAAGGTCAAAACGAAGTCTGCTGTGCATATAGCAAGTCCTTTATGATCGTAAGAATAATAACGGCACGGGTGAGTGAATACCATGCTGCAATTAATAAAACTATGAATTTTGTATTTGTTCGCAGTTCTCGGATAATAAAACACGTAGTATTTGTAGTTACGTTGTAAGTCAAAGGATTTGACCAACTGGTATGTTCTGTATGAGGTGCCTGATTATTACTGTCTGAGTTAAAAGAGGAACTCTGTGAGGAGAATACAGGTCCTTCTCAAGAAATTAGCATATTGTGATAAAGTTCATTATTTTCCATAATGTAATGATAAAAATTTAACTTTTATATATTTTAGATTCATTGCACACCAACTGAAATATTTTAGGTCATTTATTGTTTTAATCTGATGATTTTGGGATACAGCTCATGAAAACCCAAAATTCCTATCTCAAAGAATTAGCATATCATGAAAAGTGTCTCTAAACGAGATATTAACCTAATCATCTGAATCAACTAATTAACTCTAAACACCTGCAAAACATTCCGGAGGCTTTTAAAAACTCCCAGCCTGTATCATTACTCTAAACCGCAATCATGGGTAAGACTGCCGACCTGACTGCTGTCCAGAAGGCCATCATTGACACCCTCAAGCAAGAGGGTAAGACACAGGAAGAAATTTCTGAACAAATAGGCTGTTCCCAGAGTGCTGTATCAAGGCACCTCAGTGGGAAGTCTGTGGGAAGGAAAGTGTGGCAAAAAACGCTGCACAACGACAAGAGGTGACCGGACCCTGAGGAAGATTGTGGAGAAGGACCAATTCCAGACCTTGGATGACCTGCGGAAGCAGTGGACTGAGTCTGGAGTACAAACATCCAGAGCCACCGTGCACAGGCGTGTGCAGGAAATGGGCTACTGGTGTTGCATTCCCCAGGTCAAGACACTTTTGAACCAGAAACAGCGGCAGAAGCGCCTGACCTGGGCTACAGAGAAGCAGCACAACAAAACAACAACAAATTTTGCATCTCATTCGGAAATCAAGGTGCCAGAGTCTGGAGGAAGTCTGGGGAGAAGGAAATGCCAAAATGCCAGTGTCAAGTAACCACAGTCAGTGATGGTCTGGGGTGCCATGTCAGCTGCTGGTGTTGGTCCACTGTGTTTTATCAAGGGCAGGGTCAATGCAGCTACCTATCAGGAGATTTTGGAGCATTTCATGCTTCCATCTGCTGAAAAGCTTCATGGAGATAAAGATTTCATTTTTCACTACGACCTGGCACCTGCTCACAGTGCCAAAACCACTGGTAAATGGTTTACTGACCATGGTATTACTGTGCTCAATTGGCCTGCCAACTCTCCTGACCTGAACCCCATAGAGAATTTGTGGGATATTGTGAAGAGGAAGTTGAGAGACGCAAGACCCAACACTCTTGATGAGCTTAAGGCCGCTATCGAAGCATCCTGGGCCTCCATCACACCTCAGCAGTACCACAGGCTGATTGCCTCCATGCCACGCTGCATTGAAGCAGTCATTTCTGCAAAAGGATTCCCGAAGTATTGAGTGCATAACTGAACATAATTATTTGAAGGTTGACTTTTTCTTTTTTTGTATTACAAACACTTCTTTTATTGGTCAGATGAAATATGCTAATTCTTTGAGGAATTTGGGGTTTTCATTAGCTGTATGCCAAAATCATCAATATTAAAACAATAAATGACCTGAAATATTTCAGTTGGTGTGCAATGAATCTAAAATATATGAAGTTTAATTTTTATCATTACATTATGGAAAATAATGAACTTTATCACAATATGCTAATTTCTTGAGAAGGACCTGTATATGTGCCATTCCATATCAGTAGGATATAATCTATAGGCTATATGTCTTCGAAAGAATTACATGATGGGGATATGGATTTTTTAAAATATAGCTAATGTAACATGTAATCCCCTCAGCAATAGGTCATCCGAGCCCCGAGAGTTTTGAAAGTCTGGTGACGTATCTGGTACCCTGTATTGGCATTACACAATAAATAATGATCAAATTCATTCATTCATTAGAGCTGCATGAATTATTACAGTAAACATGCTACAGAAGCTGCTTGATCAATTCAATTTAGAAAACGTAAAACAAACAGCCGTTGTTGTTTGAGAATTGGGCTGAAGTATTGGGCTGAGTTATAAGGAAATTATATTAAATTAATGACAAAATTGAAAGAGTCACTAATAAAAGGATTCATGACCGATTGTTCGAACTGCACATCATTACGGTTTTTAGCATCTCCCATACTGTTTATTAAATATGTTTTCAAGCACTTCAGGCAAGAGAAAGCGAGGGTTGGCCAACATTCAAACGATAGGAGAGCTAAGTTTATTCGTGGGGTTGAGTGCCCTTACCCCAGCCTGCCGCCGCTGCTAAAGGCTGGTTGAATTCTGCTGGAATTCCACACAGCGTGAAGTTATAGTAATATGTCCAATAAAATTATAAATTGTTTTCAAAAACATGAAACATTTGGGTGGTAATTATATAACCTTGTATGTGCTATATAAGTGAGTAGCCAATTTGATCTAACTGTGTAACATCCAGCCCATGGAGGGCCGGGTATGGACTTCCTATTCCGTTATTCTTTAGTGTCCCTTATGTTCCAGTGTCTTTATTGAGGTTACTGTCCTGTGTGTTTGCTTTGGTTAGAGTTCCTGGTCCTCCCTCATTGTTGATTACTGTTCCCAGGTGTTTCATGTTAGCCCTCATTAGTTCTGTATATATCTTGTGTGTTTCGTGCCTTCCCTTGTCGTTCAATGTATCCTGTTGCATGTATCCCTGTGGTGTCGCGTTATGCTTATATATATTTATAGTTACTCCTGTTTGCCCCTCGCAGCAGTTTTGATTTCTAAACTAAGTGTTTGGGAATAAACACTTTTGATTTATTTCAACTCATTCACGCCTGTCTCATAATATACTACGACGAAGAACTGTGACAGATTGAACAACCTTATACAATGAGACAGCGAAGGAATAACGGCGTTACAAGCCGTCAGGGGGAGGACGATGAGAAGGTTTGGCATAGGAGGCATTTGAAGGCATGGCTGGGGACCGATGGATTCAGGCGGCTGGATCAGAAGGAGCCTTTGTTTGGGGCACGCCTCCGACAATGCCTTATGGAGGCCCAGCAAGACGGCATGCACCTTGCACCATTCCAGCAGTGGGGATTACCTCCACCACCTTCTCCTCTGCACCAGATGACCATCGCTCCTCCCATAACAACGGACCAGTCACCCGCCGCTACTCCCAGGCCACAGGTCAGAGCTCCGCATGGTCAGGTTCAGGGTAGGAGAACCCAGATTAGGGCCCCCCGTCTGACTATTAGCAAGCACGTTAGCTTTCAGGCTACCCTAGTTAGCTTTCAGGCTACCCCAGTTAGCTCTCAGGCTAATGCCCCTCTTTCTAGCATACACACTAGCTCTCAGGCTAGCTGTAGCTTTGTTAGCACCCCTACTAGCTTTACTAGCCCGGCTAGCTCCCAGGCTAATTTTATTAGCATGTCCACTAGGCCTCCAGCCACGTTCTCTAGGCCTTCCTTTATTTCCCACGTCAGGGATCCCGTTCCCAGGACTTCAACTAGTTTTCAGACTAGTACCGCAGCTAGCTTTCAGGCTAGTACCCCTAGGCCTGCAGTTCCTGCCCCTAGGGCCTCAGTAATTGCCCCTAGTGCTCCAGTTCCTGCCCCTAGGGCTCATTTAATTGCCCCTAGGGCCGTAGTACTTGTCCCTGGTGCTCCAGTCCCTGCCCCTAGGGCTCCAGTGACGGCCCCTAGCCCCTTGGCCCAGGGTGTTAGTCCCCATCTTAGGGCTCCCCGTCAGGAGGTTAGGTCCCCCCTTCACAAGATGGCTGACAACCTCCACACAATTTTTTTTTTTCATCATTCTATACACCACAACGGAGCACAACCGTGACAGATTGACGGACCTTATAATGAGACAGCGAAGGAGCGACCGCAACCCTAGTGAGAGCCTTCCTCTCCCCCCCGAAGGGGGAGACGTTGACGTGGATCTCCGCCGGATTAACCGGCAGATCATGGAGCAGGCGTGGGCTATGGGCTACTTCCCGGAGGTTGTACGCTACGACTCAGAGGGAGTAGCCTATTTCTGTAGTAGCTGGCAGGAGGAGGCTGAAGTTTGGGATGACGAGCAGGACGAGTGGGAGATACCCCCCGAGTGGATAGGAAGGTCTATCCGGAGGACCCCACCACCGCTAACGCCACAGCAGCCCCGGATGGCCGCTATTCCTCCCGGTAGGGTTTCCTACTCTCCCGTAGGCTGTAGTTGCCCCTAGGCCCCCCTTTCAGGTGATGGCCACCAACCCCATTCATTGGTGGTCTGACAGTGAAGAAGAGGAGGAGATGCCGGCCCTCCCAAGATGGCCGACAGTCTCCCCACTAAACTTATTGGGGGGGCTATGAGGGGTGGCTACAGGACTCCGCCCCCCTATTTTGCAGTCCAGGAGGACGACCTGGAGGACCTGCTCTGCCCATCGCCACAGCCTCCAGCAGTCTGTCCACAGCCTCCAGCAGTCTGTCCACAGCCTCCAGCAGTCTGTCCACAGCCTCCAGCAGTCTGTCCACAGCCTCCAGCAGTCTGTCCACAGCCTCCAGCAGTCTGTCCACAGCCTCCAGCAGTCTGACAACAGCCTCCAGCAGTCTGTCCACAGCCTCCAACAGTCTGTCCACAGCCTCCAGCAGTCTGTCCACAGCCTCCAGCAGTCTGACAACAGCCTCCAGCAGTCTGCCCACAGCCTCTCACAGTCTGCCCACCGCCACAGTCTCCGGCAGCAGCCTGCCCACCACCAAAGACTCCGGCACCAGTCTGCCCTCCACCACAGCTTCTGGCCGCCTGCTCTGGAGGTCCTACTCCTCCCTCCGCCGCCACGGTTTGGCGATGACGCCTCCTGGGAGGAGTCCGGACCCCCAGCTCAGCCGTCGCTGTTGTCCGGACCCCCGTCGCTGATGCCGCCGTCTGGACCCTCGTCACCGACGCCGGCGTCTGGACCCCCGTTTATGCATACGTTCAACATATATTACAGTTTTTTCCAATTGCTAACACGCAAAATGCTAAATTTGGCTCATTGTGTTGAAACTCAACACACAAGAATTCTTTACACAACACTTGGAGATTAACATCTAACTGCCATGTCAAAACTGCCAATCTGCAATCAAATCTTAACACTCTGACTTCAAAAGCCCTCTTTAGATCGATAGGGAACACAAATGCACATGAACAATAAACACTCAAACAGACACAACACACTGGT
Source organism: Umbra pygmaea (assembly GCA_016801145.1). Classification (NCBI taxonomy): domain Eukaryota; kingdom Metazoa; phylum Chordata; class Actinopteri; order Esociformes; family Umbridae; genus Umbra; species Umbra pygmaea. The sequence continues at coordinate 8,123 of JACXGM010014687.1, read as the reverse complement.
CAACTTCACTCAAGATACTTCTGTCATTTGTAGTTTTTAAACCGTTTTTATTCCCGCATCCCAGCCTCAGTGATACATTGTACAGGTGGCACAACAACTCCCATTACAAGTCAGGGATCACTCCGTCGATTGGGGTCAGGCCACGTCACCTCGTCCACATCACAGGCGATGTTCTCCCTCGCTAAATATCGCCGGGCATGGCGTATCCACCCATGGATCAACCCCACCTCGATGTCTCCGCATGCCCCGCGGCACACGTGCATGTGGTAGGCAGTCATAGACCTTCCAATGCCATGCAGAAAATAATTATTCTATCAGGTTGAGGAACGGGGAATAAGATGGCAGGTACAGCAACATGAAATGGTCGTGGTTGGCGAACCAGCCCCGGACCAGAGCAGCCTGGTGGAAACTGACATTATCCCAGATGACAACGAACATGGGCTGCCCTGGTCGGTCCTATGTGATCGCGGCATGTAGTGCATGCAGAAATGTCAGTATGTGTGCAGTGTTGTAGGGACCCAGGGTGGCATGGTGATGGAGGACCCCCTGACCACTAATGGCGGCACACATGGTGATGTTGCCCCCGCACTGCCTGACAACGTTCTCAATGGCCCTTTGGTCGAGGATGTTTCAGTCCCGATGTCTGGTTTTTACCAGAGTCTCTTCCTATTTCTCATCTCCCCCTTTCCCCGTCTCTTCCTCGTTCTCCTCTCCCTCTTCCCGTCTCTTCCTCCTCTTCTCCTTCCCCTTGGACCTTCAGCCTCTATATTCACGATTGTCTAACGACAGGTGCTCATACCTGAATTATATTTATAGTGACTGATTGGTGTTCAGATACAGGTTAAGTGTTTTACTGTGTGTGCGGGGGTGTTGCTAATGTGTGTTTTAACTATTGAATGGACGTGCTGACTGCACAGTGTTTCATCATTGGCCAATGTGTGTAGTGTTTTGCACCAGGTGTTACAGAATTGTTTACGCTGCCATGCCGACAATGGCCCTCATTTATCAAACGTGCATAGAAACCGTGTAGATCTGAGCGCAGAAATCATCTTACGACGAGACTCACGTGTGATTTACAAAACATTTGTATCACTCCAATTCCAGCGTACGAATGAGCGGCTGTTGATAAATCAGACGGTTGTAAACAATCGTAATTTAAATAACACGCCCACAAATATGCATGAATTAGAGGCTTCGCCCTTAGAATTTACGACATGGATAAGCGAAATCCGGCAAAAAATAAAGACGCTCAGGTCTCAGGTGCAGGCCAACCGCTTATTTGTTTTATTTGGCAGCTTAAAATCAGGGGTCGATTGTTAAAGGAAAATGTGGTGTTGACTGAGGTTACTGCTATTGTCATTGAAAGAGATTAACGAGAACCTGAAGTGTATTTCAAATAAATGAATTATTTTCACTAAATATTCCACGTTGTATTTTTTAAGTAGCTTTCCTACCCAATATAGCACTTACTATATTAGAAGCTCAGAATAAGATCCTGTCTCCTTTGTAGAGCCCACAATGGTGGCTGTTGTGGCCACTGATCTTCATTAAATGGCCCCGTTCTCCAGGGCAATATCGCGGAGAACCCTGCATGCCATAATTATGTTGCAAGCCTGCTCTGGTGTGTATAGCATTCCCCCCACCCCCCTCGCTTACCCAAGACAGAGCCACCTGTACAAACCTATACATCACTCCACTGTGGTTCGTGTGCGTGTGTGCGCACTGTTGAACCTGCGCTCCTGCTTGTTTCGGGATTTGCAAGCGGAGTATGTACTCAGTCAGGGCATAACCTTTTTCACCAAGAGGAATCACATCCAATCATTTCAAAGAAATGTAGAACTATTATAATAATTGTTTGAGGGCGTAACTCACCGAGGAGATGACTCCAGCCATGCAGTGCGCCCTCCTTGTTCCAATGCTGCAGTTTAGAAAAATAGAGACGCGCGTCCCACCCGGCCACCGGGCTACCATATTTAGAACAAACATCCTGGCATCCTTGATAAATGCGTAATCATTCATGAATGGTGGCTACAGACGCAGTATCAATCGCCCAATTCTCCCCAATTGGAAACCCAGCAACCTCATAAAATTGTATTTTAGTCATAGTTTGAATATACCAGGCAGAAAGGGACTTCATAACAAGTATTTGCCTACAGTTAATGTGCAGCTGTCCAGATATATCATCAAAAAAGAAGGATATCACATTTCCAACTGGCCTTGCATATTATATTTCATATAGTTCTCAGTTGTTCGCATGCATGCCTACAACAACTTTTTCTTGGGATGCTCTTTGGATTTTGCTTTTTGAGCACCTGGAGGTTTTATATAGTCTCCAGTTGGTTCTCTGGAACTCCCTAAGGAAGTTTGTAGGACGTTCATAGGAGATTGTTTCATGGTACTCTAGAGGATTTTGTGAATTACCCACTTTGTTCCTGATGGTCACAAAGAAATGTAAAAATATATATAAATACCAGGCCAGTGCATACTCACCCTTCGTACATTATACACTAACCATTGTCACTGTTACAAAGGCTATCAACCTATATTAATCATACTAATATGCCACCATGAGTGTATCAATTACTAATCTGTGTTCATAAACTGTGCATTTGAAAGTAAATAGCTTAAGAAAAAGTAACATTTGTTATATTGCTTCAATAATAAAATCCAAACAGTATAATGTTATATCAAAATTAGACAACTACACTGAAATCCCAAACTTAACTTGCTGAAGTTGTCACTGTACCCTCCAGTGCCTGAGTCAGTCGCTCCAGCCCCACCAACTCTCAGTTTCATCCGGACTAACATTATCTATGACATCACCAGTAATGAATAGATTGTCTGTCCTGTCTGCTAATGGCTGGAATCATTTGAGTCATTAGTACATGTATTTAGTTACTGCTTTTTGTTTCGTCAGGTGTCGTTCATTGTTACCTGTTTCATGTTACGTTTGGTGTGTTAATTTAGAGTTTTTGACTCATCGAAGTCTTGTTCATTTATGGAACAAATGTTTACCTTTACTATAGTCTTCTCATATATAGTGCAACCCATTAACATCATCACAGAATGCTCAACCATCTAAAAAGTAGAATGTGAAGAAGGTACGCAACACTGGCTGATGGCAGAGCCTACCATCAGCCGGCACAAGAGGAAAAGCTCAGTGATGAAATCCCCCACATGTTGACTTTGTCAGGATTAAGGGAGGCCCTGAAAGACACAGGGTTCCCGCGGGGTCTTAAAAAAGTCTGAAATTCTGAACGTTAAATTCAAGGCCTTAAAACGTCTTAAAAATTGCCAGATTTTCATCCGAGGTCTTAAATTTCATTTAGTCAGGTCTTAAAAATGGCTTTACCCTTGTTCATTTCGAGAAACGCTGGCCGCAGAAAGTGAAAATATCGAGTCGTAGCCTACAAAGCGGAGTCATGAATATTGTCAATGTTAATTAGGAACAAAAGTACATTTTGCGTTGCACACAGACATTTTTTAAGGTGAAACAGTAACAAAAACAGCAGAAAACTGCCCTCAGAACGTTGATTCGGTGTGTTGTAGTCAGGGTTCAAAATTAGTACAATTTACCAGCCAAATGCTGGTAAAATATGCAGGTGGCTGGTAGATTAACTTCACTCACCAGCCAAAAAAACAATAGTAATCTATTGAGTGGCTGGTAAAATTAGAACATTTACTAGCCGTTTGGCTGGTGGATGAAAAAGTAAAATTTGATCACTGGTTGTAGTTCTTTCTTAGTATACTGATGTTGATACGTATGCAGTGATAAAACTACAAATCCTGTGATAAATGCATAACCAGGGTGTCCGCAGGGTTTTAAAAATTATTAAAAGGTAGTAAATCAAATTAGTAAAAATTAAGGCCTTTAAAATGTATTAAAAGGTATTAATCGCCATTTTACGAGGTATTAATTTTTTTTTTTTTCAAACTATGAGTTGTCCATTTGTTTTATTATGTCTATTTAAGTTGATCTTGTAAAGTTTGTGTGATATTATATCATATCCCGCATCGGGTGATAGCTGTTATAGCTGAGAAACCAGACCAAGATCAAGATGTTGGGAACACACCATAGAGCTTGGGAACCGACATCACTGCGTAGTGCATTCTGGGACGTAAACAAGAGGCCGCCGCCATATTGTGACGCCACAAAAATTCTGTCGAAAACAATGTTAAAATGTCGATTAAAAGAACATAATGTACTATACAGAGACAAACTTCAACCGGATGCAAGAAAACGTTATCTGGAAAAGACGGCATTGATCAGAAATCAGTGAGGTGCCTGCCAGAGAATGTACTGGAGTCCGACGATTTACCTCTGACATTTCCAGATATTTTTGTATAGTTAGTCTGTGGTGTGAGTGCTTATACCGGGCTCAGTTTCGTAATTTATCTCCTACGTTCAGTTCACACCTTGAGGATCAGTCTGAAGTTTTCCCTGAGCTTGTGAGGTAAAAATGTGTCTTAATTGTATGCTTTGTAGATGAAAGATAACTGTTATCATTCACATACATTTGAGTAACCTTGTCGACATTTATCCAGATAGACAAGTCATGTAACAATTATCGTTCACAATTTCAGACTTTTTAAGACCCCGTGGGGGCTATCATGTGTTTTGTAATTGTAGCTCATTATTTTACTACGAAATGCTGCTTTTCATAGTTCATCATTTTGTCTAGGCTATATTCATGTTGTAGAAAAATAAGTAATTCAATAATATGTGGATAGGCCTATGTCGGATAGGATAATATTCAGGTGAGCAATGAAATATTGTGCTTCATCAGCTCAGACATAGTATGGCACTAGGCTACATTAACTTAGATTTTTTGTGTATTTTTACTTTTATAATTATGTAGGTTGTTTGGGAATTTCTATTGGAAGTTATTTATTTACATCTGCTTGCAACAGCAGTTGACTGACCTGAAAAAAAATATTGAAAAGGGAAAAATATGTGAGCCTCATGATTTACAACATCACTGTTCTTACTTATATTTTCATAGACATTTTCACACACTTCATTATGTGAACACATATTACTGTATGCAATAGGCCTACCTGCGTTTTGATGATAAGGATACAAGTAGAAAACCCTTGGAAACTGACAAGATTGCTACATTCTCAGACACTTGGAAAAGTTTTGTGAAAAACTGCATTGCTTGTTACAAACCAGTACATAACATAACTCGTGATGAGCAACTGTTCACAACAAAAGTTCTCCATGTAATTAATCAGTTTTGAGACCATTTTACTTAGGCCTATAAAAACACAATAGGGGTGATGCTCGTGATCGCTGGATGCAGTAATGGCTTGGCCGGAGGCTGAGGAGGAAAGAGCTGTCCTTAATGAGGATGATTCATATGATAATGACGCTGATGTCTGTCAGTAGTTGGCAGTTATAGGTAGTTTGGAAGGCCTGGCGGTTCTAGTTTTAAGAGCGGATTGCAGAGCCTTGGCAAGGTTTTCGGTGTGTGCATTTCAGACATGAAGGAGGTCTCCAAACACGTTGACTTCAGCTCCCAGTTGGTGTTCAAGTAATGAATGGTCATGCTCATATAGGGCATCATATTAAGCTTGACGCATATTAACGCTTGATCACACTGTCACGTCGTGACAGAAAAATGGTCAGCGTCTTTTAACTCCCGAGTCAAACTGTCCTTCATTTTCGCATACTTCTCTGGTTCTGCCTTTTTTAAAAACAAATTCTGTCAGGGGGGATATTGTTTGTTGAAGGCCTGTAGCATCGACTTAAAAGCTGGCTTCTCGACTAAGTTAAACGGCAACTATTCCTCCAACAGATTGCGGGTCACGCTATTCATCAGGGTTCGCCACTGATGGCTGTCGCGCTGGAACTTAAGTCCCTTTAGCAAACAAGTCTGCGATCCCCAGCTGGCCTGAGGGTGTAGGCCGATCTTCAGACAAAACTCTTGTGGTACTGTCAAGGGCAGCAAATGTTGCAGGATGATGGATTTGAAGATGCATCCTCAGGTTGGAAGTATTTGCGCGTGATATCAGTATATTTTTGTGGCAAATTCTACAAATGGGCTCACCCAAATTGTCGGGAAGTCATTTTTCATTTGGTTCAAAGCAAAATGTGCCCATATTGGCGACTTGACATTTGGCTTTGCCACCAAGTTAGCACTCTCTGCCATGTTTCGATGGAATAGTACCCTCTATTGTCGGCTGCGCAACCACTTGAGTTCCTTCTTTTGGGGCTTTCTCATGAGCCTGTATTTTATGCTTTAGTACAATGTGTTGTCCCAATGTTTGCTTGTGAGCTAACCATGCAGAGTTACTGGTGCGGTGCTCATCAGAGGAGGAGGGTGACGAGGACATTGACATTGACAGGTGTTTATTTTGAAATTGAAATATCTAGCTACAACATTCTGCAAAATTCACAGGGCGAGCACCCGATTAGGCAAAATGACGGAAGTGCCGTAACACTAGAACCGACAGGCCTTCCAAACTACCTATAACCGCCAACTGCTGACGCCCATCAGCGTCATTAGCATACGAATCACCCTCATTAAAAAACGCTCTCTCCTCCGCAGCCTCCAGCGAAGCCATCACTGCATCCAGCGATCAAGAGTATCACCTCTATTGTTTTTTTAAAGGCCTACGTAAAACTGTCTCAAAACAGATTAATTACATGGAGATTTTTGTTGTTTTTGATGGTATTATATTGCCTTTATAGAATGACAATTATTTAGTCTAGAATGAAAATCCAACTCATGTACTTATTTCATAGATAAACCAGCTAATACTTTTAATACGATTTTCAACTAATCAGAAAGTGCCATTTTATTCATTTTAAAATGTGTTCCAGTGTCGGAATTATCATATTTATGCTGTTGTATTTTCATAATTTTATAGGCTCTATAGAATGTGAATGATTTTCAAATAACAAATTCAGAACAAATATGTTTCCTATATTCATTGGCCTCACCTCCACCCCCTCACCTCTCTGTCCGCGGTGTTGTTCAGGTTCAAGCAAGCTTCGTTTTGCATAACCGCACGCTGTAAATGCATGTTACCAGACAATGAACGTTTTAAAGCTATAGTTTTCATAATCATAACTTCCGGGGCATGGGCATCAGTTTGAATTGAAATTTTATGGGGACACAGACGCTTTTGGAAGAGGCTGCACAGTTTAGACCAACGGGATGATGTTGCTAAAAAACTTCCAATATATAACTACTATCAGACTGGACCTCGCGGCCGCCAAACAGTCATCTCAATGAATTATTTAGTTAATTCTCAGCCAGGGCTAAAGATCTTTTTTCTGTGGTTATTGGCCATTGAGCCATTGAAAGCATTCATTCAGTGAGAGGTGCTTAGCGCCTTGGTTGCTTAGCGCCTGGGTACCAGATAATTGGCTGGGTACCAATGTTAGGCGGCGGCAGATTTTGGCGGTTTTAGTAGTAATTAGGTGTAAAAAAACATGGAAATCATTGATAAAAAGCTTTCTGTTTGAGATTTTTGAAATTGGACAACAGAATAATGTAAAATAAACATATTTAGGAAAAGTCAAGGAAGCAGGAGGGTGTAGCTTTCAAAATCACAGATATATTTTAATTACAAACTCAAACGCCGGATGGCATCGGCCTTTGGTGGTTCTAGTGTTAAACCTCCATTCTATCTGAATTCCAGCTGGGGGCAATACATCTGGTTAGAAAAGAGCTTGGTTTCTGTAATAGTATATGAGAATTTGAGACACTTCTCACTTGATTTATTACCTCAGTAAACATTTTCATAATGAGTATATGGACTCAATTGCTAGATTTAAGCCTTCTGCAAAACATAATGATTAAATTTTTTTATTATGGTCTTGTTGATTTTAAAATCGGCAAGAAAGCAAAGGGCGTGGCTATGGCGTTCGGTTGTACGACAAGCAACTCAAAGGAGTTGGCAGTTAAGTTTTTCCATTAACCTGTTCATCCCCAAGCGTTTTTTCTGGTTTTGAAAGAAATAAAACATGCCCAAATCTAATGGAGTATATCTCCAAAACTACAAGGGCTATAAACATACTCTTGGTATCAAAATGAAGGAAACACATGTGAGTTTTATACTGAAGTGAAAGTATTAATGTGGGTACTAGTGTGTCAGAGTACATAAACGTAGAA
>JACXGM010014686.1:0-21901 GCA_016801145.1 Umbra pygmaea | reverse complement strand
AGGTTAGGCTTTTTTAAGAGTGGCTTCACTACAGCCAATTTTAGGGAGTTTGGTACACACCCAGATACTAGAGAGCAATTTATTATTTTTAGCATATGCGAGCCAAGCACAGGGAGTAACTCTTTTAGAAATTTAGTTGGAATAGGATCCAGTTGACAGCTGGAAGGCTTTGAAGCCTTTACTATTTTAGTGAAAGACTAAAGGGATACAGGGTTAAAAAATTCCAGTGTCCTTCCTAAGCCAACATCCTGACTGTTCTGCACAATCTCAGGACATGTGAGTTTAGGGGATATATGCTTCTTAAGGGAGGATTCTGTGATTTGTTTTCTAATAGTAATGATCTTTTTATCAAAAAAGCTCATGAATTCATTAATGTCAAAATGTAGTCCTATTTCATTTGTGGAATTCAGCTTTTTAGTTAACTTTGCAGCTGTATCAAAAATAAATTTTGGGTTATTTTTGTTCTCCTCAATTAGGTTGGAGAAATAGGCTGATCGGGCAGAAGTAAGTAATGTAGAGTACTGTCATTCCAAGCTAGTCGAAATACTTCGAACTTGGTAGAACGCCATTTCCGCTCCAATCTTCTGGAGGCTTGCTTTAGGGTGTTGTTTTTTCTGTATACCATGGTGCAAGTTTCTTGTTACGGATATGTTTAGTTTTTAGCGGTGCAACTACATTCAGTGTGTTACACAGGGTTAGGTGTAAATCTTCAGTTAGACCATTCACAGATGTGTCAACTGTGACATCATTGGTATGGTAGAATGAGTCAGGAAGGGCATCCAGGAACCTTTGGGTTGTTAGAGAATTTATATTACGGCTCTTAATAGTCCCTGGTTGGGTTACAATTGGAGTTACTGATGTAACAGTAAATTTAATAAAATGGTGGTCTGAAATTCCTGGGTTAAGAGGATAAACACTGAGATCTACAACATCTATGCCATGAGACAATACAAGGTCCAATGTGTGATTATGGTAGTGTGTAGGTCCTGAGACATGTTGGACAAAATCCACTGAATCAATTATTGCTATAAAAGCTTTTTGGAGAGGGTCATTCAAGTTCACCATATGTTGTTAAAATGTTAAAATCACCACAAATTATAATATTATCTGCCATCACTACTAGGCCAGATAAAAATTCAGGGAATTCATTAAGAAACACTGTGTATGGCCCAGGTGGCCTGTAGATAGTTGCTATAAAAACAGATTGATTAAGCCGCACAGATTTCATGACTAAAACCTCAAAAGACACAAGCCCAGTCATTATTTTGGGAGTAAGTTTAAGATCAGTGTCATAAATGAAGGCCACACCACCGCCTTTGCGAGATTCGTGGGGGATATGGTTACCAATGAAGCCAGGAGGAGAGGCCTCATTAAGGGCAATAAATTCATCACGCTTAAGCCAGGTTTCACACAGGCCAATCAAATCAAGTTTATGATCTGTAATTAGTTAATTGACTATAATTGCCTTTGATGCAAGGGATCGTACATTTAGTAGTCACATTTTTAGGTTAGTATCTTTTTTGTAATTTAAATATTTTTTATTGATGACAGAAGTGGTGGAGGGCTTTATTATTGTGAGATTACTATGGTGAACACCACCTCGTTTATCCTTACACAACCTGGATCCAGGTACAGTCACAGTTTCAATGGGAAAAACTGAGCTCACTTCACTGGCTATGGTAGTGGTGGACTCCTCTAAGCTGGCAGACTGGCTAATAGCCTGCAGCCTAACCTGCACCCTATTTCATGGTGAGGCTATAGGAGTTAGACTCCTGTCTATGTTGCTAGATAAAAGAAAAGCACCACTCCAGCTAGGATGGAGTCTGTCACTCTTCAGCAGGTTAGGCCTGACTCTTTTTCTGGGCGAGTCCCAAAAAGAGGGCCAGTTATCTACAAATTCGATCTCCTGTAACGGGCAGAACACCGTCTTCAGCCAGCGATTGAATTGTGATAGTCTGCTGTAGATCTCGTCACTACCCCTGACTGGTAGTGGACCAGAGACAATTACTCGATGCCAACACATCTTTCTAGCTAATTTACATGCTGAAGCTATGTTCTGACTGTTTGGATGACTGTTTCATCCTAACGTCGTTGGTGCCAACGTGAATAACAATATCTCTGTACTCTCTAGCCTTGCCAGTTTTTGATTTCGCTAGCACCAATCTCAGATTAGCCTCTACGTCGGTTGCCCTGGCCCCAGGTAAACACTGTATAATCGCTGGCTGATTCTTCAGTCTAATATTACGGGTAATGGAGTCACCGATTACTAAACTTTTCATTTTGTCATCTGTCCTGCTCAGACGCGTCTGCCGCTCAATCCCCAAGAGAGACGACTCAGGCCCTGAGTCGGAGTCAAGGGGGGAAAACCGGTTGAAAGTGTCTGTCGGTGGTTTAGAATTCGACACCAACCGAGCAGGCCGACGGCGCCCTTTGCCAGCAACCATGAGAAAATTGTCCGGCTGCAAGAACAGTGCGGGGGAGTTAGGATAGCTACTACTGTTAACACTGCCTGGTGGCTCAGACGCGTCTTAGCGTTAGCTACACTGGGATTTTCCTTTTCTGGCAACTACGTCTGAAGCCGAGCCTCTAACTTAGCTATCTCAGCAAGAAGGTGAGAACAGCAACTGCAGTACGACCAGTGTTGCCAACTATTTTCAATGGAAAGTAGCTAAAGCCTCCTCAAAAAGTCTCCAAATGTCGCTAGATTAACATATTTGTGACGTCATCATGTCAACTGAAATAATATGCTGCAGAAAACAGAAACAGGAATGAACAGCTGATTAAAAATCTCTTGTGATTAAGTGCATGAAAATAATAAACGGTCAAATTAAACTCTTTAAATTTAAAACAGAAGGGAGCAAACAATAAAGATTACTGATAGGTCCTTGACAATGCTGTTTCCCCTGCCCACCTCTCGCTCTCTCTCTGTCAGTTGTTGCAATGAATAGACTAAACGGAGAGAGAGATTGTGAGTCCGGGCAGGAAAGCCAATGCAGACCGTGAATTATTTTTGTGCAGTGATTTATTTTAGACAAAGAACACGTTACATTTTACATTTTGAGCGGGATCAGCCAGCCGGGCCTACCGCATGTGCGATACATTTTCAGTCTGGTCGGGGAGGGGTTAACATCTCCTGCTCTGACTGGCTGTAGCTGGGAGAAACTTCTGCGCAGACTGGGGGCCTCGTTTGAGTGCTTTCAGATGGGGTAGGTGCTCACCGCAGCACCCACTGCTCATTGAGAAGAGTGAGAACAAGTCTCCAAATGTCGCCAATGACACCACAAAAAGTCGCTAAATTTGTCGCTAGTCGCTTTATAAAATTAAAGTCGCTAAAGAGTTCTGAAAAGTCGCTAAATCTAGCGACAAAGTCGATAAGTTGGCAACACTGAGTACGACATGCTACTTAGCTTTCGACTGGTCGCAGTAGATGAGAGACTCCTCTGTTGTCCAATAGCGTCTCGGGGTAGACACTTGTTTTCGAGGCGGAAGTTTCCGAAGTAGTTTCCCGAGGCAGAAACTCTGTGTGTCCAAAAATAGCGTCTTGAGGTAAAATCGTTAATAGAACAATAAACTAGTACTTTGGTAGACTCGTAAAAAGAGAGTTTAGCGTGTATGATAAAATATAGATAAACATTTAAGAGCTTAGCAATTTGCCAGTGGCCAAGCAACAACACAGGCTAGTGACGTGAACCGGAAGTCAAAGGGATTGATCTACAGTACAGTACATATCTTTGACACCTAAATAAGTAAGGGAGTAGACGAGGCTGGTCTTGGTATCAATAAATTAAATGCTCCACCCTCCCAAATACAGTTTCAATCAAAATTATTCAACCCCCATAGCAAATTGGGTTTATTGTCAAATTCTATAGACTTTAAATTGTTTTCAATGAACAAATCAAACAATAGCAATTGAAATATATCAACACAACGAATGCATCGAGTGGTTTCCCCAAATCGAATCCCTCACAATATCACAAATACACAACCCAACACATACTGAAAGCATAAATCAAATAAATGAAATAAAATAAAAAAAGTACAAAAACATGGATAACATGAAAAAGTTTAAGTAAACACATTTTTTGTAAATAACCTAACATAAAATCAGGGCATCTCTGGAGGCCCTCAATGTAAGAAATAAAAGGTTGCCACCTGTTAAAAAAATCCTGGTAGAACCCCGAAGAGTACTTGCTTTTTTCTTACAGAAGAACAAAACATCTCTGAGGCATTGAGAAATAGAGGGTGGATGGGAAGTCTTCAATTTAAGGAGAATTCTGTGTTGAGCCAATAGCGTAGTGAAAGTAGCAATGTCTGCATGTTTGGGTTTAAATTATGTAAGTCTACCGGATCATCAAAAACTGCTATCAGGGGACAGGGGAGCAGGTGAATATGAAGTACTGTAGATAAGACCTGGAAGAGAGTCTCAGTAGTCTCTCATCTTAAGGCATAGAAATAAATTATGATAAAGGTGACAAGGGCAGGTATGAAGTCACGGACAACAGTCATAGTAGAATAATATAATAAGGGTGATATGTGTTTTTTGTCAATAGGGCCCATTGTGGATACAGAGGAGAAAATTAAATGGCATCTGAACTGGCAACAGAGTTTTAGTATGGACTGTACAACTGGATTAGACCATAAGGGTCTGTTCTGCCTTCATCTTAGTGGTTTTGCGACACCCACTTTCTTTACACAGACCCAAAAGTATCCGTTCCGTTCCATCATCTGGTCAGTCAGTACCATACTATTTGGTTAGACATATTTCTACCCAAATGACTATCGTCACTAATACATAGGTTAAAATTATAACATAGAAATAAAAATGTCATTAACAAGTTCGTAAGCACGGTTGTAACAGTGTCTGCTGTGCAGATACAGTAGAAACAATGAAGACAACTGCGAAGGTAGAAAATGCTTATTCCTAGAACCTTGCAAAAAGGGTTTTACCATTAATCATTGTATCCTTTAATAGATCTTCCAAGAACCTTCTACAGTATGTAGAGTGCTGAATTACCCCTGTATTGGTGAGGGCATTTTCCTAGAACCCCTTCATCATTGAGTGGTTTTTCCCAGAATGTCATGTGAAGGGTTCTTCCAAGGCCAAGTCAATCCTAAAACTATTGACAGTTTTTCTTCCTCACATTTTTACGATGTAGCATACTATACTTTGCTTGTTGGTATAAAACAGTGGTCTACAACCCTAGTATTGGAGAGCTACTGTCCTTTAGGGGAGCTACTGCCAACTGCACACAATGCATGCAGCCTCATTCAGTTTTTCACAAGTCAATTATTGGAATCAGGTGTGCTAAATTACGGTTGGAGCAAAACACATCAGGACAGGTCTCCAATGTCATCTTTTCCCAATTCCCACTAAGCCTGCAACTCCACAACTCCTTGTACAGATCTGTATGATGGTGAGGGGCGCGCACATGGATCATCCAACCACATGTCACCCAGCCACCGATTCTTTCACAGTGCTCATCCAACACGGACGCCTTTCGTCGGATCATGCATGGGATGATTATGTTCAACAAATATACTGTACTTCCGTGATTAAATTTACAGGTGCTGGATCTGAATACAAGGAGTTGATGGAGAGCGACGTGGCAGGATGGATAGTCTGACTTATCTAACTCAAATCGCGAGCAGCGCTGTGCTGATTTGCGTAGGTCCGGGGAAAGTCAGAGAACCCATAGTCAGGCTTGAAACACTGACTATCATGACGTAGACTGTCCTGCAATGCATCAACGTAGCCCACTATGCCACACCTAGAAGTGATGATTTTGATATGTATTACTTCTTTAAAAAACAAGAAAACTGTTTACGCAATACATTTTTTATTATTTACTTAATTTAATAATTAATACACATTTTTGTACATTTATGAATGTCAAACGGACAGCTATTACTCATCATGTTATTGATTCAATAGAGATACCATAAAAATATTGTTGGACATGCATGTTGGTTCTACAGTATTTGTTATGTTTTCTTAAAGGACAATTCCGGCACAAAATGAACCTAGGAGATAATAACACATTGATACTGAGTCGACTGTTCTTTGGGTATGTTTTCATACTAATCGAATGTCCCCAGTTTAAGTGCAAACTGATAATTACTTTATAACGCTAGTGGTGAGGGCATGGATGAAGTAAAAGGAAATCACTATTTTATACCACTAACAAGGCTCAAAATAGCACCACACTTCCAGGGTAGCATAATGAGGGTACACTCAGTACCAATGTGTTATTAACCCCATAGGTTCACTTTGTGCCGGAATTGTCCTTTAACATTCCAAAACATATTCAGCTAAATGCACCCTAGATTTACATATATGTCTGAATAACTTGTAAATGGTATGGTACTATAAATGTCCACCATCAGGAAAACATCAAACCTATTACAGACTGCCACACAGTCTAAAGAGTGAGAAAGACATGATTTAGAACTGATCTAATAGATCTCTTTGACACAGTCAAGAATAGAATACAATAACTAAAGACATTTTGAAATGTAAACTTCTGGTACAATGGCAAACACTACATGAAGAATATTCACTGATGTTGTCTCTGAATATTTTGGTCCCATCAAAACATACAGACACACCACCACGAAGCAGCAGGTTGCCCTTCTTGGTGTGACCGTGGTTGGCTACTGAAAAACTGCACAAACAACAGAAACAAAACATTGTGGTAATACACAATTATAATTATTATTGATTACATTATATTAGTAGTCTGGTTAACACCAGACCCTTATCAGTTCTGACTGAGAGTGGGTCTGGGCAATGTTCATTCACAGCCCATTTCCAAACGGACGCAGCTCAAATCCCTCTCGGCGCAATTGGATATATCAGACTTTTTCGGATGTCTGATAACTTCTTACAGCTTAATACTGGGATAACTGAAATCCTGTTGATTGGCCCTAAATCACAGTCTACCCAGGCATGACATTTTAATTGATATTGATGGTATCAAGATTAGGCCTTTTCGTTCGATTCCTTGTTATGTTTTCACTCACAAATCAGTAATATTGTTCAATCTTGCTTTCACTTGCAGAATATTGTTTGTATACGCCACTCTCTTAACTCTAGAGAGGCGGAAACTGTTATCCACTAATTTATAACCTCCAGATTGGACTACTTTAACTCCTTATATAGTCGCCTATCCACCAAAGCTATACATCACCTTCAAATGGTACAAAACTCTGCTCGAGCTCTTACATTTAACAAAAAATCAGCACATATCACTCCTACCCTTTACCAACTTCACTGGCTTCATGTGGTCAACGCATCCAGTTTAAACTGTTAGTCCTAGCTTATAAAGCCTGTCAAAGCCCTGCACCTAAATACCTCACTGAGTTAGTGCAACCATATCTTCCAGTTCGCAGTGTTGGGTAAAGTAGCTTGTACAGTTACATTCCAGTTACTTGCTGAGTTCACATGTTTTGGGATGTCCCTAAATAAAACATAGTGATCAGGTAAATGGAGTTCATATCTTACTGGTGACCATGATTGATATTTTCTTTACTCTTTCTATTTGTTTTATATGTTACTTTTAAGATATGAACTCAACATGTAACTGAAATGTAATTGGAATGTAACTGAAAAGTAGCTTTACCCAACACTGCCTGTTCGGACCCTTAGAGCTAGCAATGCAATCTGCTTGTCGTACCCAGTTATAAACTCTCTAATGTGGGTGGTAGGGCTTTTAGTGTTGTAGGTACTAAGCTATGGAATAAGCTGCCCTCTGATCTTTGTGCCACCTACAGACCTTTAAATCTCAACTTAAAAGTCATATTTTCACAATGCTCAGAAAATAATTATCTTCTATTCTATTTCTCTGCCCTCCACTACTTATGCCGTGTCACTGTCGTTTGTCTCTCTGTCTGTTAACTGTTTGCATTATTTTGTGAAGCGACCTTGGGTTATTAAAAGGCGCTATAAAAATAAACATGTTATTATTACTTTTATTATATGTTTAGCTTTTCTCCACAGAACAGAATGGAGGGGTCTTCCCTAAAACAATTAAGGCAACCCTAGGATGGTGTAGACAAAATAATTCCTGAGGAAAGATGACAATTGTTCTCATGTCAACCAAAACATATCGAGGACCAAAATAATAAATAAATAAATAAATATATGCATCAATAAAAATATTTATACATAGAAATATACATAAAAATACAAAATTATCAAATTATACATTTATTAATCAATATTATTTCCCTATATATTTATTTCTGTGATCATTTATGTCTGTATTTATTTATTTAATATTTTTTTTCTTTCTATATTCTTTAATTTCTGTATTTATTTATTTCCGTATATATTTATTTCTGTATTTCCACATCCTTAAGCTAATGAGGAGGCTGTCTATCAAAGTATGTCAAAGTGTCACCTTTTTCCCATTGGTTGATCGGTATCAGAGTGTGTAGATCGACTTTTACAAGCCTAGATTACAACATTATTAGGTTTCATACAGTCTCTTGCCAGAGATTTGAGAGTCTTGGCCAGGGGTAGGCAACTCCAGTCCTGGATGGCCGAAACACAATTTTATATTTTGCCTAGTAGTTAATTGCAATCCGCTGCTTTCCCAGGTATAAACCAGTCCCTTATTAGAAAGAGAAACCCAAAATCAGAAGTGTTTCGGCCCTCCAGGACTGGAGTTGCTGACCCCTGGTCTTGGCTAACCTAGGTGAATAATGCTAGCTTTGATTATATACTTTTTTGCATGGAGGATCTGGCTGAAAGTTTATTGCAGTAATCAGCATCTAATGACACAGAGGATGACCCTGCAGTGTGGGATTTTGGTTGAAGTGTGATCCTTGCCGTAATTTTTTGATATACGATTGCGTTAATGCTGGAGAATTCGGACGCCCTTCTCATACATTGCCAATCAGTGGTGTCGCCACAGTATTGTTTTTTGCTAAACAACGTCTAAAATACCTCTGAATTTCAATGTGAATACATACTACACAATAGAATAGTGCATATCACCCTTCCCAGTAGCAAGAAATACCACGCCGAACTGACACATTTTTTTCACACGCAAAATCGCATTCAGAGCAACAGACGTGGACAGTCACTACTACTGAGTTTAGGCAATAGTCTATTTGGGCTATTTCAACTCGTTCATTTTGTCTGGCAAACCTGTCCACTACAAACACACCCAATAGGGGTGGGCATATCGATCCAATAATATAGATACTATATTTTGTTTTTGAAGATTGATTCTAGCATTAATAGGATCAGATAACAGTTCCAGTTTCTCTCCTTTATCATAAACACCAACCCCGTGTAGTACCCTTGGTTCCTCCCCTGCTGCATTTTTTACGTTCACAATCTGTTTCTGTCTCCCACTCTTGGCTTGGTTGCTATGGCTGAACGATTAAGTCCCGCCCCCTCATTTGCTTAGGGATGTGGAAATACAGAAATAAATATATATACGGATATAAATAAATACAGAAATAAAAGAATATGGAAATAAATTAATATAAAAATAAATAAATATGGAAATAAATGATCATGGAAATAAATAAATAAATAAATAGGGAAATAATATTGATTAATTAATGTATAATTATCTATTTTTCTATTTTTATGTATATTTTTATGTATATTTTTATGTATATTTTTATGTATATTTTTATGTATAAATATTTTTATGTATAAATATTTTTATTTATTTATTTCTTATTTTGGCAGACTTGGTCCTCCATAAAAACAAACACACAATAGATTGTAAAACATACATTATGCTTAATATTTTAAAACCTCTATCATAGTTTTGCAGTGGGTAGCAACCCAGTAGACTTCTCCATAGAAGCTGTCCGGAAGAGGCAAAAAATGTATTAATACAAAACTGCCATGTACTTTATACATGTGTTTTTTTAGATAATGCAAGATAAAGAGTCAGAAACCCAGGCTAAGAAAGTATAAATAAAACCATTAAATAATGCTTGATACAAACCTCATTTGGAAGGCTGGAAAACATCCATGAATTCAGTAGTCAGGGAATCCACCATGACATTTTTCCTGTAACATCTTGTCCTGTTACTTCCATACAAGAGAGGCTCTTCATTCAGCCCTGTAGCACTCTGGCTGTTAAAACATTTTCACCATGATTATAGAACTTTTACAGAATCCTTCAACTCTTCTAACAAACTGTATAGTTTACATACACTTGCAATGAAATAGTCTTAAAAATCTAAATCTTTCCATTCACAATCCAGTTTAAATGATGTGCATCAATTACTCAAGATATGTCAACATTTATCCTTTAACAACACCATGAAATTAACACATTTTAATCATCCACATACGGGCAAGAAGTTTCTGATAAACAGTGTAATCACATACATGTTGTATAGTATATGATAGATTGTCCTTGTGGTCTGGCTTTCATTGATAAGACTTCTAGAAAACGTAAACAATGAATCAGTGAACACAAAACTACTATTCGTAGAAATGTTCAGAATTACCCTGTTGCTATACATTTGAATGATAATAAGCATAAATTGTCTACCTTACGTTTTTGTGGTATTGAGAAAGTGAATTTGCCACCCAGAGGTGTTAAGAAGGAGAGATGTTTTGGGATTTTTTATACACTTAAACATTTTTTTCCAGATGGTTTATATTATGCAATCCTTTTAAATGTCATGCTATAGTCCAATTTATAAAAAAAGACAGTTCCACCTCTGACCATTAGGGTGTGATGACAACTTTTCAATTATTAATTGATGCGCAGGGTGATCAATTATTGTTCTTCATTTTTTTTTTATTATTTTGATTGCGTGATAGCAAAATTAAAGTAATGTTACTTACTTTTAATAATTCCATTGTAAATGAATCATTTGACCAGCAGGCGACAGTCTAGACTAGGATTTGGCCATCTCATTTTACCACTTTTAGTTATGACCATCCTACCAAAGGGATGGGAAATCATGATGGCAGCTATGAATTTCTAATGTAAATAGTATCATATCTCACTGTAGGTGCTATAAAAACAGTTTGTGAAAACATTTGAAGCGAGAAGTAATATATCACTTTACTGAATCTGCAATCAGATCTACAGACTAATTTAAAATACATGAATATGTTTTTTGATCAATTACTACTTCACAGGTTAAGGTACCCATCCGCACCAAGGAAGGATGTACGCATGCCGCAATTTTCCAGTGTTTTTACAGTAATTGAATACTGCATCTTCAAAGTTGATATTGTACCTTTATCACATTTTTGCTTGTATCATTACATTATTAACAGTATACCAAAATCAAGCTCAAATAGATGTATGAGGTTTTTCAATAGTGAATGGGGAGATACATGTTTTGTACGTTGTTGACTACCATGGATTCATCTGAGACAAGTAAGTGCATCACATTACATTATCATCAGTTTAGTTTACAAAGTTTATCCTGTCATTTGTAAAATAGCATTTACTGAAGTTTTCATATCATTTCATTTTGGCTTATGATAATATTCTTACAGAATAGAGAAATCTATTGTTGCATCAGCAACATCGTAAAAAAGTACATTGCTTTGCACACACTGAAAAGCTATGTAATGACAAAGTATTGTGAAGCCCACAAACCAAACTAAAAGTATATAAATGATTTTGTTACAAAGTATGGATGTGCAATTGCCCCATAGACAACATTGATTTCTTTCCATATTTGTCTCAATTTACCAGTCGTGTCAAAGTGGCACAACTATCTAGATTACCTAGATATCGATTAGAACGAATGATGTGACTTGGGATAGTATTTAGTATAATTTATTTTTGATAGAAGTAAGGTTTTCCGCTCACAAAATAAATATTAACATCATAGTTTGACCTTGTACATTATTTGGCTACTACTCTAACATTAAACTCTGTCATGAACAGTAGCCTATTACTCACAGCACAGCACTGCTCAAGTGACACGATGGCCACACTGAAGTCCTTCACTCACTGAAGTCATTTTTGATTTTTGTGGTCTCTTCATAACATTTTTTTTCCAGAGCTGTGAGTGGGTTTGTGAGCATACCTTTGCTATTCCTTTTCTGCAGTCATGACATTTATTGTACTTGGCAGTACCTACATGTTGTTAATAAGTTGATATACTTTCATTGGCCACTTTATTAGGTACACCTGTTCAACTGTTAACGCAAATATCTAATCAGCCAATCCCGTGGCAGCAAGTCAATGCATTTAGACATGTTTCATGACGATCTGGTGAAGTTCAAATCAAGCATCAGAATGCACAAAAAAAGGTGATTTAAGGGAATTAGAATGTGACTGAACATCTTGTTCTGCTGTAGCCCATCTGCTTCAAGGTTTAATGTGTTGTGCATTTGGAGATGCTCCTCTGCATATCTTGGATGTAATAAGTGTTTTTTTGAGTTACTGTTGCCTTTACGGTTGCCATAGAGAATCATTATTTTCTACATTTCCCTCCCAGCTGTTAGGGGCTGTTCAATGTTGAATGTGATATAAATTTAAATGCCTCTGAATGGCTGGCAGAACTTTCTGCAGAGGAGCTTAGACACAAACACTGATGGTTAATGCACACATTATTTTGACAGCTGTACAAAAGCTTGTAGCATATGGAATAATTCAATTTTTTTGATGCCAGGGTAAGACTGCTATCTACAGTAGCTATCATATTTGTGTATCTTGCACTTTTATAGTTAGTCACATTCACCACAAACTATAGGCTAAGTATCGAGGAACATATATACACAAAATGCATCAATTTCAATGAATTTTTCTAAGTTACAGTTCAAGTAGGGGCATCAGTCAAATTAAATAAATTAATTAAGCCCTGATCTATGGATTTCCCATAATTGGAATACACTTGTGCACCATCAAACTGGGGACATACTTTTTAAATATAGCTTTTATATTTTTGTACGATATACAATTTGATTACAATTTGAGACATGTTTGCATGATGTGTATATATTTGTTCAGTCAATCAATTTATATGAACTGTTAACTCCTTTGATAGGCAGAGGAAAACATTCCAAAAGAATAACCATCTCTGCAACAATCAGGCCTGTATGGTAGAGTGGACAACAGAAGCCACTCCTCAGTAAAATGCACATGAGGGCCTGTCTGAAGTTTGCCAGAGGTACCTGTCAGACCATGAGAAACAAAATTCTCTGGGGCCTCATTTATAAACGTGGCGTACGCACAAAAGAAGGCGTACGCCGCTCTCTACGCAATAATTGGGATTTATAAAAAGCAAACTTGACGGGAAAATGTGCGGTCCTTCACGGAAACTCTGACCCATGCGTACGCACAAAAACGGGTGAAATGAGAAATGGCGACACCGCCGGCAGATGTGTGAAACACGTGAAGCTGTCTGAAACTGCAGACCGTTGTGTAGCTAAACGAAATCGAAATACTGCCTCTCATTAATAATATGAACATTTCACAAAGCCATTCTTACAATCAACAGCCTGTGGTGGAATACAAATTAAATAAAACAAGATTGTAGCCAACTTAAATGCAAACAAAGACATATTTGCAAAAAGAACACTCAAACATGTTCTGTAATTACAATCACCTGCATGGTCATAAAAAGCCATGATGCCAACCCAATGTGTAATGACGCACAATGGCTGATCTTGCGCTGTTAGAAGATATGGCAAATGGAAGGATTCGGAGGGAACGCATTGTCAGACTGCAAGAAGACTTGCTGGGAAACAAGGACGAGTGGCTTATGAGCCGGTTCCGATTTCCTCGGGGTGTCCTGTTGGACCTCTGTGCTCTATTGGGCCCAGCGTTACAGAGGAGCACTTGGAGAAACCACGCCGTGCCAGTCCCACTTCAAGTCCTTACAACACTTGGATTTCTGGCGACTGGCACTTTCCAGAGGGAATTGGCTGACAGGTCTGGGATTTCACAGCCAAACCTTAGCCGGGTTATGCCTGACGTGTTAGTAGGTGTAATTGGTGTGTCGCATGATTACATAAAGTTTCCTTACACTGCGGGTGAACAGGCAAACAAAAAGCGCAATTTACATTTCCCATTTGTAATCGGTGCTATTGACTGCACTCATGTTGTCATAATAAGGGCACCAAATGAGAATTAAAATGCTTTCATTAATCATAAGCATTTTCATTCGATCAATGTCCAAATAATTTGTGATGCAGACATGTTGCTGTAATGTAAGTAACCAATTTTCCCCCACCCGTGGCAGACACACTTTCGCGATGAAGCGCCAGACGCTTTGACATCGACTGATATCTGACCACTTTTTATTTGGGCCACGGTCCGACTTTCTTACAGAGTCTGCAAACTTTTGCCACTCCAACGCCTTTTCGGCATTGGTAATAGGCACACTTTGCCCTTCAAACTATATTTTCCTCCTCTTTTCCACCATGCAACAATATTTTCTACTTCACATTGAGTGAAGTTTCTTTTCTGGGTTTTCCTCTCTCTGTTTGCCATGATTTCTCAATCAATAAATATTAATTTCAGGGCGTTTCACTGACTATTTATGGGCAATTATAGGCGTGACATGCAGTCGCAAAAGCTGCGCCACATTTAGAGTTGATTGTGATTTGTAAAGGGAAAACGGCGTAGGACGTGCGTGCACATGGTTTTATAAATCTGAATATTTCTTTACGTACGCACGTCCTATATTTCGTCCGTACGCCACTTCTGACGCAAATCCACCGCAAAGTTTTATAAATGAGGCCCCTGGTCTGATGAAACAAAGATTGAACTCTATGGCCTGAATGGCAAGTGTTATGTCTGGAGGAAACCAGGCACCGCTCATCACCTGGTCAATACCATCCCTACAGTGAAGCAAGGTGGTGGCAGCATCATGCTGTGTGCATGTTTTTCAGCAGCAGATACCGTAAGACTAGTCAGGATCAAGCGAAAGATGAATGTAGCTATGTACAGAGACATCCTTGCTGAAAACCTGCTCCAGAGCACTCTGGACCTCAGAATGGGGCAAAGGTTTATCTTCCAACAAGACATTGACCCTAAACACACAGCCAAGATAACAAAGGAGTGGCTACAAGACAACTTTGTGAATGTCATTGAGTGGCCCAGCCAGAGCCCATACTTGAACCTGATTGAACATCTCTGGAGAGATCTGAAAATGGCTGTGCACCGACGCTCCCCATCCAACCTGATGGAACTTGAGAGGTCCTGCAAAGTAAAATGGAAAAACTGCCCACATATAGGTGTTCCAAGCTTGTAGCATCTTACTTAAAAAGACTTGAGGCTGTAATTGCTGCCAGAGGTGCTTCTACAAAGTATTGAGCAGAGGCTGTGAATACTTATGTACATCTGCTTTTTTATTTTTTATTTTTTATTTTTAACAAATTTGCTAAGTTTTCAAACACACTTCTTTTACACTGTCATTATGGGGTTTTGTTTGAAGAATTTTGAGGGAAATAATTAATTTAATCCATTTCGGAATAAGGGTGTAACATCACAAAATGTGGAAAAAGTGAAGCGCTCTGAATACCTTCCAGATGACCTGTATGTGTAATGAAGAAAATGAAAACGTATTAGGAACAACTTATGTACCCATTTTCTGGGAAGATGTGTAATAGTATATTGTCTCTAAACTCATTTTATGTGGTCCACAATATGTTTAATCAACAAATTCATTTCTGTATTTTGTTTTATTGTATTTTTTTCCACACCACTGACAATCTCCTTTAAAAATGTATTTTTAAAAATGACCTCACCTTGTCACCACCAATCACAATCAAAATAAGGTTCAGGTCTTAACCAATTAATTGCTTGTAAGTTTGGACTTTTTCACTGGAAGCAAAGTTCAGACTGATGACCAAGTTACCAGTGTACAATTTGACCGTTGTACCACTTTCACTTTTTCACATTTGTTGTTTTATCTCATAGTGTGATAATTTCATGAACATGAAAGTCAAGTTTATAACTGAACTACCTCTTTAACAAACTTTTGTTTCCTTTAACCACAGTGTTTTAAGAGAGGGAAGTGAAGTGGGGAAGTATTTTTTTCTATCTGAGAATATAACTGAATGTTTGCACTCACACACCCAGTGAATTTTAGCTGTGAATTTATCTAAATTTATCTACGTTATCTACAGTATGTATTCGAGTTTGACACATCAAAACACATTTTTAATTAACCATTTTATACTCACATCAACAAATGTAATCATATATATTATGTTAGAAAGCAGACAACTGAAGGATACAATAGTAGAAGCTGTAACTAACTACAATGATGCAGTTTTATAATTGCACTACTGTTAATTATGTCATTATTGAATCACAACATATTTTGTACAGGTGTTGTAGTAGATCATGATGTACCAAGACTTGTGTAGAATCTGAATTTCTCCTAAACTCAAAATTAGTGATTAGGATACTATTGATAGGGGAAGTTATTCATTTGGAGAGGGTCAAATAAACACATGTGCTAAGTAGGAAAAATCTGAAAACCTTCCCCTTCAATGAGTACATGTACAGTAGTTAAATTAATTGATTTCCATGACCTCTGTCATCTTTAAAATGTTTTATGTTTATTTTATGATATATTTCTAGCACTTTTTATGCCCATTCACTGTTTCAAATAGTGAATGCACTTACTTCAAAGTTGTGGTTGTTTTACCTAGTTTCTCTTAAATGTCCGCACCTACTTTAAATTGCTGTGGCTAAAAGCAACTTCTAAATGATGTAAAAATTATATGTAGGCTCTTGGAACGGTCTGACCTACACTGATTGCATTTACAGTACATGAGCATGTAAACACAAATACATATGCTCACTACTAAAACAGACACACACTATTTGAATATATCGTGTCTTATCAATTTCATCAGTAGGTATTTGTTGTATAAGACAATTATTCTTTAAATGTAATACAGTGGTATCTAGACTATTATGTATTTATTCTCTGAAGAAAAATACAGATACATCTGATCCACGATAGCAAAAATAAGCAGTTGATAATCTG
The DNA here is from genome assembly GCA_016801145.1 of Umbra pygmaea. Lineage (NCBI taxonomy): Eukaryota > Metazoa > Chordata > Actinopteri > Esociformes > Umbridae > Umbra > Umbra pygmaea. Next base: position 4,948 of record JACXGM010014686.1, on the reverse strand, counting down.
GATAATTACGTTTTTAATAACTGGACCCAGGGTATTGGCATTTTATTGCATTTGTACTTTTAAGGACTGTGTAACAATCAGGCTGCAAAACAAATCTGGAAAATATGGACACAACAGCTGCCTCTGAACGGTCAATGAGGAAGCTCAAGAGCTAATTTGTTCTCTAGTCTGCAGGGATTTAAAACTTTTGATAAAACGACTAAAACTAAGGAATATGCGTATTATTTTCTTTTTCCAACTATGCAAAAGGCCTAAGCTAAATTTCAAACTGCCAACTGAATCATTTCACAACCCTGATGTTGTCACTTTGGTTTAAGATATTTCCTGCTAGCTGGCCTTGCAGATATCTTCCTCATTTTAGCTTCCTCTTTGTGATGTCAAAGCTTATTAATGATCAGGCATGTTGTCATATGCACAGTATCATCTGTGTCTCTGTCCCTATTTGGTGCAAGAAGAGAACATGACAAGGGAATCAAACGTCCACCATTTCAACTATACAATCCAATCACTCAGGTATGACAAAATGCTGTTTCATGGTTATATATAATTCATCAATTCAATGTAAGAAATGTGTACAACTTTGAAGTATATATACATTATAATCCATTTCTGTTTCAACTGTGGTATTTACTGTGTATATACAAATAAATAAACTGAACTGGTATCTATTGTAAATTAATATTGGATAGTGGGATTTCCAGTTTACATGTTTCAGTAAAGTAAAAAAAATACAAAAAAACTAAAATCCTCACAAAAATAGAAATCTGGGGCCTGAATGAAAATGTCAGGAAAATGACCATTTTCATGTTTGAATTAATATGCAAATGTCCTTTCTTTCCATACCATAGGCACATCACCTGCAACTGAGATCAGGCCCCCCACTTAGTGTATTTGACAAGCTGAGTTGGACACTCAATATGACAGGGTGTCAGTTTGTCAAATACCCCAAGTGAGGAGTCACTAGTCTGCTGAGCATTTCACACCAGACAGACTACGAAGAAGATCACTTCATAAATGTGACCTTCACTGTGAGCACATAGTCTGTTAGCCTGTACAGTCAGTCTCACTGAAAAAAACAATTATTATAATAATTGCAATAATTGAATGTATATTGAATCCTGCATTGTAACTAATATCTTATTTATTGCAGGAAAGCAATAATTGCACTGTGTTACATATGTGTGTCCATGCATAGTACTGTATTACCACCACTGGGTTATAAACACTTGAGGTCCCTAGGACACTATATGTACAGTATAAACAATGTGTGTAGATAAGTATGAGTAACTAGAAATGAAGAGTATAGCTTTTTTGGGCATGTTTTATTGGAAAGGTTTATTGGAGTAAAAAAAAGGTAAAGTATTGGGCACGTTACAGCAGTACAAGTTCAACAGAGTCCTAAACCAGTGGTTGTAAAACCTGTATATTCAAAATATTTCATGTATTCCAGAGCTAGCACACCTATTGCTAAATTAAGACTTCCATGCAATTTGTAATAAAATTGCTAAATGTTCTCTTGTAGTAACGTAATAATGCAGAACACTTGCATTAAAACAGCAACATTTTCTGTAGAACCCATTTTGAAATGAATTGCAGGAAATGAACTGAAATTACTACTCTTTATCTGTCCGTCCCACATGCCTTCCTGTGCTCACAAAGCCACATGCACTTGAGTAAGAGCGGAAGTCTGCGCAATTGTGTGATTAGATAGCAGTGTGACTCAGGGCCTGATTCAGACTCAAGATAAGTATACTTAAAAAGACTAATAAATGTTTTTAATATACTTTTGTACGTGTCAAGTAAACTCAATGACTGTATATGGAGTATAGCCTATCATTGTCATGTGCAGGGTTATCCAGTCTAATGTTTGTTGTTGAACAATTTAAAGGAACCTTTAATGTGTGATTGCATTTTGTTTCCTGCTGGAACAACACACAACATGACACAGCTTTTATAGTGTTTGTTTGCTTTTGAATCCTTAATGTTTGGTACTAACAAAATAAAATATAGAATTTAATATAAAATACTGCATTATAAAATTGTGAAGAATTTTGTAGTATATTGTACACACTGTACAGTAGTATCAATTTTCTTGTCCAATATACTATACAGTATAAACATACTCAATGAGGAATTGTTTTATAAATATTTTAAGAAAGACTAGGTCAGTCCTAAAACTCAAAAGGAAATTGTTATAGAGTTCTGCTCATAATTTTGCATACCATGGCAAACATTGTGAAATTGTTTTTTGGCTACTTTGTAAAACATACTGATAACAGAAATCACCCAAATGCCCCTGATCAAAAGTTTACATACCCTTGAAAGTTTGGACTTGTTACAGTCACACAAGATGACAAACACAGGTTGAAATGTCAATTAAAGGTTAATTTCCCACACATGTGGTATTTTAAATTGCAATTAGTGTCTGTGTGGAAATAGTCAATGAGTTTGGTAGCTCTTTCGTGGATGCACTGAGCAAGCTTAGTACTGAGCCATGGGGAGCAGAAAACAACCGACAAAAGACTTGCATAATAAGATACTGGAACTGCATACATTTGGAAATTGATATAAAAGATATCCAAAGCCTTACAAATGCCAGTCAGTACTGTTCAAGATTCGGTGATCTCTTGATACCAAGCCTAGGTCAGGTAGAACAAGAAAGATTTCAGCCAAAACAGCCAGAAGGATTGTTCGGGATACAAAGAAAAACTCACAGGTAACGTCGGGAGACATACAGGCTGCAATGGAAAATGAAGGTGTAATTGTCTCAAGGAGCACAGTACAATGATACTTGAACAAAAATGAGCTGCATGGTCGAGTTGGCAGAAAGAAGCCTTTACTGCACCAGTGCCACAAAAAAGCCTGGTTACATTATGCCCCACAACACCTTAACATGCTTCACAGATTCTGTAACTTGGAGAAGCTGTGAGGCAAGTTACAGAAGTTACATCACTTCTGTAACTTGGAGTGATGAGACCAAGATAGAGCTTTATGGTCACAACCATAAGCACTATGATTGGAGAGGGGTCAACAAGGCCTGTAGTGAAAAGAATACCATCCTCACTGAAGCATGGTGGTGGCTCACTGATGTTTTGGGTCGTGTGAGCTCTACAGGCACAGGGAACATTGTAAAAATTGATGGCAAGCAGGGCTATGGGAAGTAGGGATGCTGAGGGTGGACCCTGACCCTGGAGCTAGCACTTGAAAACTTGCATGCACAGTCAACGCGCCAAATGTCTGTGCCGACACAATGTTCTCGAGGTGCACAGTAATGCAAGAAAGCTATGATTGCTATGATTGCCAGCCGCATAGAGCCCTGTATTGCATGGCTGGTTTGCTTCTAAAGCTAAGCAGGGTCAGGCCTGGTTAGTCCCTGGATGGAAGACCAGTGCTGCTGGAAGTGGTGTTGGAGGGCCAGTAGGGGGCACTTTTCCCCCCTACTTTTCCAAGGATAGTGTGGAAACTTTGGACAAGAATAAAGACAAAGTATATGCTCTGTGCCAACATATATCCAGTGCTATTTCATTTAAATTTTACATTTTACTATTATGTTGATATTTAACAAGCCTTATGCTTTAGTATTACGTTGGTCCATAACATTTTTATTTATTTTTGTCTGGAATGTAATCAGTAATGTGCAATCAAGTTACATCTACTTGCAATTCCATTGCAACTATTAAAATCATTTTATCAGGGGGGTTTATGTGGTAGTGTGCTAAGTCCCTGCTGATACAACATGACCTGATCTATGAATTGAAGGAGCTGCTACCATGGGCTGCCTGCTGTAGCTCCTCTCTTTCTCTTTTTTCTCTGAATTCATTCCCAGTAAATAAGAAAATAAATAAATGTACAAATGTAGAAATATCTTGTAAGTGGGGTCCATGTGGTGTAGTGTGCTAAGTCGCTGAATTGCATGACAGCAGGGGCGCGGCCAGGAATTTTTGGCCCCATGACAAAAGAATCCAATTGGGCACCCTCTGTGCAGCTGTTGTCACCATATCTATTTTTTGGGGAACCTGTCAGTAATGGGCCCATGGAATTGTCCTAACTTTCCACCCCATACAGGGCCCCTGCATGACAGTCTACAGTACGTCATGATAGTCACAGGTTCAAGCTTGACTATGGATTCTCTGACCTTCCCTAGGCCTCCTGCACGAGGCAACCCAAATTGGCATAGCTCTGCCTGGGATTTGGGTTAGATAAATCAGATTATCTATCCTGCCACGTTGCTCTCCATCGACTTCTTCTGTTTAGATCGGGTGCATGTGGGTTCAATTGCGGAAGTAGGGAGCCTGTATGGAGGTACAAACGTGGATGTCTGTTGAATTTCAAATATGAAACTATATTCATCTAGGTGAGACATTTCAACTGTCATCACTCCCGGTCCTGGAGCTCCCCCTGCTGGTGTGCCAAGGATCAGATGGTCGACGTCTTCTGTCTACTGACACCACCGCTCCATCTCATCAATACCCTCATCAGCAACATCAAGAACACCTGCATTCTAATAACTTTTAGCCTGCCCATATAAGGACTGTTATAACCAGATGAAATTGTGGGATATTGTCTGCAGTGCTGTGTGTTCATATTGTGCTGTGATTACTACTATCTTCTAAAGTCAATATATTGGGGTATTTAACTATTGTCTGCTGATGCAAAGAAAGCATACCTGTACACTCACCTAAAGCATTATTAGGAACACCATACTAATACTGAGTTTCACCCCCTTTAGCCTTCAGAACTGCCTTAATTCTACGTGGCATTGATTCAACAAGGTGCTGAAAGCATTCTTTAGAAATGTTGTCCCATATTGATAGGATAGCATCTTGCAGTTGATGGAGATTTGTGGGATGCACATCCAGGGCACGAAGCTCCCGTTCCACCACATCCCAAAGATGCTCTATTGGGTTGAGATCTGGTGACTGTGGGGGCCATTTTAGTACAGTGAACT
>JACXGM010014684.1:5143-22039 GCA_016801145.1 Umbra pygmaea | reverse complement strand
GCAGGTGCATTACTTCTATGATCCATTATATGCATTATATGGTTAATTAATTTCGTTATTTCCTTCTTTTTTGCGAAGGCTTATTTCTATGATCCAGTACATACGGTACGGATCAGTATACTGGTTCTTTTCGTTCATTTCGATCTGCGCATGCGCAAATGAACGATACGAATCAAAATGATTCGTTCATTTGAATGAACGAGATTCAAAGATACGATTCAGTAAAAAGAATCGAACTTCCCATCACTAATACATAATGGTTGAAACTTATTGTACTGTATACTGTGTCATTTATCAGACAAATGAAGTTCCAATTGATCCAAGCGGCAGTAAAGAGACAGAAAGAGAAACATGGTCACAGGTGAGGTCTTAAATAGTCTAGTAGTGATTATGATATTGTTTTTGAGGCACAGTGTGTTCATACTAGGCTAAACTAATGCCATAAAGAAATAGTCAGAAGAGCAATTGTGTATATACAGTGGATGAAATAAATACGGAACATATCACAATTTTTCTCAGTAAATATATTTCCAAAAGTGCTGTTGACATGCAATTTTCACCAGATGTTGGTAACAACCCAAGTAATCCATACATACAAAGAACCCCCAAAAAATAAGTTCAGAAATTAAGTTGTATTATGATGTGAAATGACACAGTGAAAAAGTATTGAACACATGAAGAAAGGGAGGTGCAAAAAGGCATGGAAAGCCAAGACAACAGCTGAAAACCATCAGTAATTAAAGAGGAATACAGCCCCCTGTCAGTAGATATTAATATCAGCTGGTTTAGTCCCAACTGATGATCTAAAAAAAGGTCTCATTGCCAAGGTGTCACAGAAGACGCATCTCATGACGGGTAAAAGCAAAAAGCTGTCTCAAGACCTTCGCAACCTAATTGTTGCAAAACATAGTTATGGCATTGGTTATAGGCACATTTCTAAACTTCTGAATGTTCCAGTGAGCACTGTTGGGGCAATAATACAGAAGTGGAAAGATATTCATTTCATAATAAATTTGCCTCAACCAGGTGCTCCTCGCAACATTTCTGACAGAGGAGTGAAAAGAATAATCAGAAGAGTTGTGTAACTTTCTGAAAAGTAGGTTTAAAGCACACAAGATACTTTGTGCCTGCAGACTTGAAGAAACCAATATTCAATTTAGCTAGCTAATATTAGATTAAGAAATAAGTTTAGTTAACCACTGGACGTACGTAATGTTACAGAACTCTGAATAAACCTGAATATATTTTGACACTTCTGACCTACTGTATGAAATGCAGTATCTTGTGTGTGTGAGAGTGTGTGTTTGTGTGTTTGCACAAACGATTTCTGCTCATGCTTTTAGCAACAGGCAGGAGCATCGATAGCAAATTGAATGGTAAAACTGTGTCCCCACCAATGTTCAAACCAAACCTACGCCCTTGAGAGTGTGAACATATTTTCCATTGACTATGGCCTTTCAGGTCACCCAACAACACTGTCTGCATATTTAATTAAAAAAAGCATCCAAGACCCAGAAGCTTACCACCATTGGGCAGAACCAAAAGAGATGATCTGTCATTTCTATCTACTCATGACATATTCTGCAGTGGTGACTGTTCAATGCCTTATATTAAGCATTTTTTGTTTATATAATATCTTATATTGGAAAGAGCGGATTAAGACTGCAATTTGTTAATTGCAAAAGTCTTAGACTGCATCTTTAACATTTTACTATTATGTTGGTCTTTAAAGTAATTGGTTGATTTTCGTTGCAGCTTCACATAATCTCTATACTGTACCTCACACGTTCAGGGTATCATGACTATTAAATAATTAGATTTAAACATTGAGGGTTACGTTTGGGGTTAAGGTTAGGCATCACATTACTGAGGTTAAGAATGGGTTAAGGTTAGGTCAAACATTACAAAAACAGACATTCACAAATCGCCTGTCTAGAGAAAACATCTCACCTTGCACTAGATTTGAACTGGCGACCATCAGGGTCACATGTCTACTATTCCCGACTTTCACGCTCTAACAAACAACCACACTATGTAACTGCTTCTAGAGTCCGAGTTGCTAACAGTAACAGCCCCTGACATATGTTCATATTTAACGTAATTGCGATAATCGTTATAGTTCCATGGAAACGTCATTCCTGAGATTTTAGGGCTATTGGCAATTTGATTAAGAATTCATATTTACAACAACGATCTGGGGGAATGTTCTAGAAAGTGGAGGAGCAATTAGGCATAGCTGTCTTAATGGACAAAATGACCAGACGTTCAACTTGGCAGTTGGGGCATTAAAACCAGGGAGCTAATCACTAGGCCACATGGCCACCTAAAAAAGTGTAGCACCAGATTCCACAAGAAATCTCTGTTATTGCAGTCATGGGTGTCTGAATGTCAGAATGATTAGTATGGAGCCTTTTCCAACTCTACAAACATGGCCAGCATGCATTGTGAGTGACCTGCTGCCGGAAGAAATCCACACTGAGTTGGGTCTCTGGCAGACTGAAGTACAGGTTTTTCTGCAACCCTCGACTGCAGCTCAGTCTCATCTTGGCTTTCTTGCCGAGACGCATGTCATTAAAGTAGGCGTTGTCATCCAGAATGTAGACCTGGTCAGGTAGGTCTCGCAGCTCTGCAGTCCGATCATGTTCAAGGACAAAATTCTGCAACGCCCTCTGGAGATACAAGGCATTTTTTGAATGAGGATGTTACAAATCACTTCCTCTTGAATTCAATGGGCTGATGTGATTTGACCCATATTTGTCATGTGTACTTTCCACTCTGTTTTAGTGTGGTTATATGTAAACCCTGAGACGTAGATTCAGTGTATTGGCCATTGAGAGACTTTTGCATACTTGGATTGACCCCAGCCATGGACCAGTACCTTGTTGGTCGGGTCGGTGTGCACCAGGGTGTGTGACCGCAGATGAGGGATTTTGAGGGCCCGAAATTGGTTCTCCCACAATTTGGCCCATGTTCCATACGAGTCCACCACTCTGACGTCCAGTGGGGGGCTTGGCTCTAGCTCTGGCTGATCCTCAGGCTCAACAGACTGCTGTCCTGGAGAGATATTGTATACCTTTTCAAACAGGTAAAAGCAAGACAGTCCACACACCTGTTTCACTCTCCCTAAATGAAACACATTTGGCACATGAACTACAAGTACAATGATCCATCACTTACCCACTAAACAAAACGTGCTGTGTTATTGGCAACTTTCAGTCAAACATGTTACAAAAGCTAAAAGCCTGAACCTTAAATGGCATACTGGATTGACTGTAGGCTAAATGAGCAAACTGGTGGTTTGAATACAGAATGCTGATTGGATGTAAAGTAGCCTCCCTCTAAGCAGTTGAGGTTGAAAAGACATTGAATAGACATTGAAAAGACGTCTTTCAAAATATTTTGCTCAGTGGGCTACATTGTGAACCTGGTGATTTGAATACCGAATTCTGATTGGATATAGCCTACATTGTGCTGTGGTTAGACATACTGTTAACTCCTCTTCTGTTTTTGACAAAGCGGCTGGTCCTGGCTTGACTGAGTTGAACCCCCTGCAGGATGTCTGTGCTGGGGAAAGCTGGGGACAGGGCCTGGCTGGGGTGAGACAGCAGCGTGGCCAAGGTCAGGGCATGGGGGCCAGCACCTATTATCAGCACATCCAACATCGCCTGGAAGGAGATGTGCACATTTAGCACACAACAAACAAGTGCACACTAATTTGCACTAACATACAGTACACATATACCTACATGTTTTTGGAGACCAGAAAAATTATTAGAATTTTTCCTTATCCATGAACCTTAATCTTAACCCTTAATGTGACTGTAACATTAACCTTAATAACCCAAACTTTTTTTCCTACCCTAAACCTAACTGCCTAATCCTAACTGTAAATGCTACTAAACTTCACCCCAATTTTAACAATAAACCCAGTTGTAAGTTTAACCCTAAATCAGAACCCAGACAGACTTTTTTCTTGTGTGGACAGGCCAAATTAGTTATAGTATTAATATCCTTTTGAGGGCTGTATTTCACATACATGCATACAAATATGATCTATCTATATTTCCCTCTCACATAACACTAGAAAGAAAGACAGTGACTGATTGTGAAACGTTCACTTGACATGTACATTTGCAGCTGGTAAGTAGAGACAATAGTGACATATTAGACTGCGTTCTTAGGCCAACATACTGTACTACATTTTGTGTACTATACACTAAAGCAGTCAGAGTGTATTTTACACATTAATTTATGTGTGCTTATTTACAGATTTATATTTTGATCACCATACAACATACATTGATCTTGATAAAGACACACAGAGTTTAATGTGTAGTGGACTTTAACTGCAAAAGGAAACAGTTCCTGAAAAGTTGTGATTTACCACATAGGTTTCAGCAATACCTCATAAAGTGGAACGTTTGTAACTGTCAAGTCTTTGAAGGTATGCAGGTATAACAAAAATCACAGTACCTTTTCAGCTTTCTGGATCTGTCAGGTGAAGAAAATAAACAAATTTTTAAAACAAAATAAATAAAGACTTTAAAAAAAATCTACCAAGGCTGCAAATGGTGGTAGCAGGCTCACGGCTGTTCAGTTCTGTAACCTAATCTTTCTACGGCCTATATTGATACTATTTTTGGGGGGGCCTCAAAATAGTCCTGCTGTAAAACCTGTGTGTTAAAGGGATGGGGGGTACAATCATGTATTAGATGTATTCTAGACCTAGCTCACCTGTATCAACTTGCCAAATAATCACCAAGCCCTTACCTGCTTCATTCAGGTAGGCTAGTTTAGGGCTACAACCAGACTGAGAGACAGTCAGGGGAGCCAATGAGAGCCCTGGGAACCATAGATGAAGACCACTAATGTTCTGGTTTAAACTTCCATACAGCAGTAAGTAACCTTCAAGTTATCTTCTCTCTAACCTCAGTAATCAGGGAACTTACCCTGTTGAGACACCCCATAATAAGATGAATGACTAAAAAAAGATACATATTATTTGTATAATTGCATCTCATCTAAGGTAACAATTTTAATAGGGTTATTCTGTAATAAATATGTGGTGTATGCATAGGGCAGATGTTGTAAAAGGTTTAAGGTGGTTTAAGATCTGATTTGAGTAATCTGACGAACAGTTAATAATTGACCCTCCTAATCACTGGTGCTGACTCAAAGATGATGCAATAAAGATAAATGTTATTGACTAATCTTCAGCCCCATCTACGTAATCAGAATCTGTCACAGTGTCAATCTCTCTCAAGCATTAATAGGGAAGCACCACTATTGAAAATTGCTTGACAGCCTTATGACATGCACACATGGAAAATACTGCTGCATTATGGGTAAACATTGGGCTTACTGGTATTTCACCACACATGTCCTCTAGCTTTCTCTCTACATAATAATACCCAGAACTATATCTAATTGAAAAGAAGACAGCATTCTATTGGTTTTTCTACTTTTAGGCACTGATAGATCTACTGATATGGCCACGTGTCACACCTTCCTTTCTATGCCCTTGAAAGGCGTTGAGATTCCCTGACATTCCGTTCTACTCCCTCTTCATCACCTGGACTGTCTTGTGTCATTATCACTCACATTGTTTCCAATTCCCTCATTTGTCTGTGTATATACAGTATACTCCCTCTGCTCCCCATGTCTTTGTCCATCATTGTATATCTAGCAACCTACAGTATCATTGTTGTTGTTTTGTTGTCAAAATTTATGAAACACATGCACACGGCCATTTCCAAACATATACAGTACACACACGCACAAAAACAAAGTGAACGTCATCATCATAACCTAATCCTAGAGAACTCCAGATAATCAGTTGACTTGATAGAGGAAGCTAAAAAGATGTGACTTCCCATGTCAATGGGGACATCAAAATTTCTCTCTCTGTTCCGCTTTCTATGTTTCGGGACCTCTGAACTGTGGCAATAAGTGAGTATAATGATATCATTTGTGGTTGGGCTGAATGAGGTAAGTGTTTGTTTTTTGAAATCTCACTTCTTAAAGATAGGATACAACAATAGACAGGATATTTGAATTTAAAACCTTGTCAATCAATGTGTTGTGTGTTCTGTAAGGGAAGTTCCTATTTCTCTTTTATGCGATTACTCCAACTGTCATCCTTATTTACTAATGTACAGTAGATAGACGTTTCTTCTTGCTGCAAGCTCTTGTTGTGATTTCTGATGATTGCCAATGAAACAATGCATTTCTGCAAACGTGATACAGTACTAGGCAAGAAATAAATGGCAGGCCACATAATTACAGTGTGATCAATTTACTTTTCAAGTAGCCTAATTAAACGTGATTTAAACAATAAGCTTTACAAGAATCAAAGAAGAAGCATGGCAGACCTCCCAAATGACCAGTGCTCTAACGTATCGCAGCTGTGACGCCAGGATCTGTTCCTTGTCAGGTGGAATATTTTTAAGGTCCCATGCAATAGTTTTATGGAAATATGCAATAAAAATTATGTAGCAATGATATGAGAAAAAGAATCCCATACATTGCATTGAGGTTTCCTGTATAAATACAGTTTTTCCCGATTGCTAAAACACTAAAAGTGAATGCCCAGACCAAAGCGTTGAAACCGTACCGTTTGCATCAGCCGCGGTCGGTGAATCTTAATTGGGGAGGACAGGCTCGTATTACGCTCAGAACCGGAGTGAATGGAATGTGTGCAAATCAAAAAAACAATTGGTTTTGTTCGTTGCGCACCATTCCATTCACTCCGGTGCCGAGCGTAATACGAGCCCGTCCTCCCCAATTAAGATCCACCGACCGCGGCTGGTTTGCATGCATGTCATACACACAGGCACCAAATGAATAAACACATTGTCAGCTTTGCACTGTAAACAATTCTGCACAACAGGGTGCAAAACACTACACACAGTGTTGCGTGTTACACACGTTGGCCAATGATGAAACACTGTGCAGTCAGCATATCCATTCAATAATCAAAACACACATGACATTAGCAACCCCTGGCACACACAGTAAAACACTTAACCGGTAATTGAACACCAATCAGTCACATCTGTAGCACTATAAGTAGAACTCAGGGACAGTATGAGCACCTGTCGTGAGACAATCACAAATATGGAGGCCGAAGGACCAAGGGGAAGAGGGGGAGGAGAACGAGGAAAAGACGGGGGAACAGACATCAGGGCTGAACCGTCATCAGCCAAAAGGCTATCGTGAACATCCCTGTGCAGCGCGGGGGAACATCACCATGTGTGTCGCCATTAGTGATCTGGGGGACGTCCATCACCATGCCACCCTGGGTCCTTACAACACTGCACACATACTGACATTTCTGGATGCCCTAAATGCCGTTGTCACAAAGGACAGAGCAGGGCAGCCCATGTTTATTGTCGTCTAGGATAATGTCAGTTTTCACCAGGCTGCTCTGGTCTGGGACTGGTTCGCCAACCAAGACCATTTCATGGTGCTGTACCTGTCCCCTTATTCCCGGTTCCTCAACCCGATCGAGGAGTTTTCTTCGGCATGGGGGTGGAAGTTCTATGACAGCCTGAGGCTTGGTTGCAGGAATAAAAACAGTTTACAAGCTACAAATGATAGCAGTGTCTTGAGTACAGTACAGTTGACCAGTGTGTTGTGTCTATTTTGACTGTTTATCGTGCATTTGCATATGTGTTTCCTATCGATCCGAAGAACGCCTTTTGAAGTCAGTGTGTTACCTTTTGATTGCAGAATGTCTTTTTGACATGGCAGTTAGATGTTAATCTCCAAATGTTGTGCCAATAATTGTTGTGTGTTGAGTTTTGACACAATGATCCAAATTTAGCATTTTGTGTGTTAACAATAGGAATAAAATGTAACACAGAATCTCTGTATTAAAGGTACAATATGTAGTTTTCCAAAATAATAACAAAAGATGTACTTTGCATTAAAAAAGCAAACATCACTATACCTATATTATATATATTTCTTAGTTGTGTACTTACATTATCCTCAATGTTTTACACCAACTTTCAAATCCAGAGAAATTTGTAATATAATTCAAAGACACAGGACGTTTCATTTTGTCTTCCGTCAATGGGGTTATATAACCTTTGACTGCGCTAGTTGCTCTAAGTTCCAGGGAACCGCCAAACATAACATGAATAAAGTTATAATATTTTTAACAATACATTACTTTGTCAGTGCACATTTTTTCTGCCGGAGACGCTAGATGGAAGGTTGTCATTGACGACGATAACAAAACCCATGATCCCACGCTACTTCCTGACGTCATCCAAGTACATCTTTTGCTATTGTTTTGAATGAGAGACCCCTGGCGCCCAAAAACTACATATTGTACGTTTAAATGAGCAACATTTAGTCAGGTCCAGCATTTACTAAATACTTTAAAAATTCTAGAAGAGTTTTATTATGTTTCTATAAATGTTATATCTATATTGTTTGTATCTATATATCTATATTGTTTGGTATTTCCTAAGAGATATTGACCATGTGGAAACGGTGCTGCAAAGAACAAGTTATTCTGGATTTGTGACAATGGCATACAACTATAAAGATTTGTTTCATTGTAAAATTAAGATTTGCTTCATTTAAGTAGGATACGGCCGATAGTGTTAATTAACTCAGGGTACAGGATGTCTCTGGAACGCAATGTATGTAAATCTAAAGCCAGGGTGGTCAAATTGTGACAATGACTAGATATTTACCATAGCCTGTATTAACAGCAGGAAAGTGTGAATGCAACGTTTGGCCCAAGGAAAGGGGGCCAACTTATAGGAAATCCCAGACATACTGGCGCCTGGTTAATGCTGGATAACTCAAACTAGTTTATTTGAATCCAGGGCTTATAGCCATTGGTGGGATTTTGTACTAATGCTAACATATTAGACCAATAGGGAATTAGTATTAAGTGACATCATTCTCTGTATGAAATGAAAGTTATTTATCTCTCTGCAGAGACAACTGGCTTTAATAATTGATTTAAACAGGATAATTCAAAACATCAGCCCAAAACCGCATTGAATTTCATTCTGAGGGAACTATTTTGCAAAACTAAAATATGTGAAATATGAAGGTATGAGAGGGTCTTACATTGTAAACGGAATTATATGAAATATGAACATATGAAGATCATGAGTAGCATGTAAGTAGTGTAGATTTTGGTAGAGTGGAGGTCAGGGATATTGTTCAAATCCAGATGGAAGCTTTAAGTCTGTTTTGTTCTCCATTCCAGCGTGATGCAGACGTGTTGAACATGATAAATATTTTACGTAATGTTAACCCTAACATTAATCCTTACGTCAACCTCAGCAACCACATGGCTATCCTTAACTCTGGAGTGTGTGAAATGTTCTCGCATGAAAACATGAACCGGTAAAATGAAACGTGCTGGTGCAACTTAAAAACACCCTGAATATATTGCTATACAACGTAATTCATGTTTTCAAAATTGTTTTCTGATAACGCAATTTGGGAGAACTTCTGAGATATACGGTAGCCAAACATACCAATAACAAAGCAAAATAAATGTTTCTCCCCCATTTTTTTACCTTTATTTAACCAGGTAAGTTGACTAAGAACAATTTCTTAAGCAAAATAAAAGTATACTTAATTGTACTTTATATGTATTTTATTTATACTAAACATACTTCTAATATATTATTTTGGTATGTATATTTTGAAGGTATGCTTCAAATATACTTCATATAATTCATACTTATGGTTAAACATAAGTGTAATAAGTATAATACTGGATTATAATTTAAATATCCTTTTATTTATTTGGGTTTTTTCAACCCCCAATTGTTTTAGCAATATATAAATAATTAGATTTCCATACATTGATGTTTTATAACTAATTCCAAGTTCCTTTTTATATATATATATATATTTTTTTTTTTTACAGAAGTTCCTCCTTGACAGATGTACTGTAATAGTCGCTATCTGTTCTATACTTCCTCTCTGCCTACTGGGGTCTAAAAGGAGAAGGACATTACAGGTCAATGCTCCAAAACAAATTGATTCAGAACGTGTTTCATTGCTTAAACATTACCAGCTATAAGGCTGCTTCTAAAGTGTGAAGATATGAATATCCAGGTAAGTGTACACAACATTTGTTCTGCTCTATTAGAATTTTAACAGTTCAGTTTCAAGAATCATGGAAAGAGTTGTTTATTCTTTTTTGTAAGAGGAAAGCAGTATTAGTAAAATGTTATGACTATGATGTAATCGAATAGATGTTTTTAACGGTTGCAGTCATTTAAAGGCTACCTTTGCTACTTTAAATCATAGGGATTATTATAAGAACCATTTTAGGCCTGTGTTTTTGTGTTGTAATGTATCAGTAGTTTTAATGAACTCATACACATTATTACAAAAAATATCAAAACCTTCTTGCTGTTGTCTAATTGTATTGAGTATTCTTCAGGTACAGTTTTTCCTAGCTCCTAGTATTTGCCTTAACTCCTCTTTTGACTTAAGCTGCTGTTGCTACTGTGACTGTTCCAAGTGTTCCCACACAGCTTCAAATGCATCTGGGGCCGGCAGATTTTTAGGACCTCCACTTTTTTTCTTCAATCTAAACATTTCTTTGTAATATCTTAAGGACATTTTATTAATTACCTTTTGACCAACATAACACATTAATCTTACTTATTATAGTTATAAACGTTGTATAGTGTTTTATGTGCAAATAAACACACACTGGCCAGATAAATAGCTTTAAAACAGTTTTCTCAGGTGGTCTAAGCATTTTCCACAGTGCTGTATCAGCTGAAGGAACAGCTCAGAGTTTTTTCAATCCATTGAAGGGAGCTTTACAAGTAGTGAAGAAAACTTGCACTGAATATCAACCTGAACAGACATTCAGAGGTCAGCTCATCATATTCTTGACAATTCTTGGCTGTGCTGATACATCATTGTTTATGCATATGGGGTGATCAGATAAATCTAGTGCTCCTAGAGAACAAGCAACCCTGAGGACTACAGTTGCATTCCAACTTGCCTGCCACTGTTGTATCTTTCAGGAATTCTGCAACCAAGCCTTGGAGGAATTTGAGGTATGCTTGGGATCATTGGCCTGTTGGAAGGTCCAATGACACCCAAGCCTCTGTATCCCCACAGATGGCATGAGGTTTTGATGTCCTGATATTTCAACGTATCCATCTTGCCTTCCATACACTGCATGTGTCCTGTATCAGGGATCAATCAATCACATTTATATATAAAGCCCTTTTTACAACAGCAGTTGTCACAAAGTGCTTTGACAGACACCCGGCCCGAGACCCCTAAGAGCAAGCAACACAAGGGATGCACAGTGGCTGGGATAAACTCCCTAGTATAGTAATCCCTAGGATGCATCGCACACCCAGAGCATCACAGAGCCACCATCATGCTTCACTGTGGGCAGAGGGTTCTTTTCAGCATATGCTTCATTCTTCTTCCTCCAGGCAAACTTTTTTGTTTGTTTTTGCCACCAAGTGTTGCTGCACGTCCTTTACAGTCATTCAAGGATTTTTCACAACCTGCCATCTCCGAAATCTGCTCCAGTAGCATACTGTTGTCCAGTTCGTCAACTGAATCTGAATGTTATTCAGCAGTCTTTGCAAGGTTATTGAATTTCTGGTTATGCGATGCACATGTGATAATAGCATAAAATTGAGAATTTAGACCATCCTGACTTCCAAAAGGGGGGCAAAACGCATTGGCACAGCGGAAGGCTCAGTCAAGGCCTGAATGCCCATAAAATAATATGTTCAGTATAAATATTTTTCTTAATAAAGTAGTGTAAAAAAAAGCTAACTAGTTGAGGTTGTATTAGTAAAGAATAAAGTAGCTACTTTCATGAGGATGTTTCTCACATGTTTTCCACAGGATTCCCCCCTGAAGGGAGGCATCTCTATCATTCACACAGTGGGAGATGGGAACCACCAATATGAAGTGGATCACGTCATCAAGTTTAAAAATGAAGGTCTAGGGTGTAAATCTTTTGCCAGGTAAGTTCTTGTCAAAGGCCTCCAGGTTCATATACTCTAAATTAATTTGCATGTAAGCATTCTGTTTTTTTAAGTATGTACTGTAGAAACCAAAGGTAGAATTTTGTGGAATTTTCTGAAATTTAGAAATAAATGGATAAAAGTTTAACATAGTGAAAATACTTTCCTAGATAATAGGGTTTATGAAATTAAAGTTGAGAGTGCACAATGTTATTTTTCTTTATCCATTCCATGTAATAACAAGTAATCATGTTATTCCATGACAATTCATATTGAGCAGCATTATGACTATATGTTGTTGTCTCAGAAAAGGAGATAAACTCCTCATGATCAATGGAGTGGACCTAAAAGATGTGGCCCCAGAAGATTTTGCCAAGATGCTAGCAATGGAAAACCCTATGTTGGTGAGTTATTAGTGGGTCAGAGAGTGAGAAAGTGGTGGGTGGCGAGATCTATGATCAACAACTTGCAAATTGTACAACCAGTGTACATGATGTACAACCAGGGAATGAGGAAGAAAGAGAAAATAAGACAGATAAAGAGTTGTTGAAGATAGAGACGTTTTAATTTTCCACTTGCTTTGGCAATGTAAACAACTGTAAAAAAAGAAGCAATTCAAATTGAGAGAGAAGGACAGAGATACACACAGAGAGAGAAAACATCATTGCACACAGTTGTCATCATCTCTCCTGAAAGAAAAAGTTGTATAACATTGTTGATCCCATTCAGTCATGTCTCTAATCTGGTCTCCAGACGATCCACGCGGCCAGTCGTCCTTCTACACCCAATATGCGCCCAGGGTCTGGAGGCCTCCACCCAGTCACCAAGGAGAACACCATGTTTAGTTTCAGCTTAGAGATGAGACGAGAAGATGACCTGACGGACATGGAGTGGTAGGCCATCAGCTTATTAACCAATCAATCTCTTGTATTATCAATCTATATCTGTAAAGCTGAGTTGAAGTTAAAACTTAGGCAAAGCAGATGCAGAGTTGGAGAGTTTCATAGATTGTGACTGAAGCACAAAAATAACAATGTAGCACTTAGAGAAAAGGAAATCAGGAACAATTAGTACAGAGCAATAGCAAAATAAAGACATTGGCTGAATCCCAATATGCATACTACATACTAAATGTATGTACTACGCAGGTGGTGGTAAAGTACATACTATTAAGTATATAGTAAGCGAGTATGCTAACATGGAGACATACGAACGCGTCATAACGTTGCATCTAAAATTAGACCCCGCGAATTAGATGAATCCCGCAAAGTTTGAACATTAAACATTTGGCAGAACCTGTTCGTATTTCAATTTTAAACTTAATTTAATATTGGTACAATAACAAATAACTCATGTAATGACACGTTTATTATTACCTAACTTTTGGATACTTACATTTAAACACTGCCAAAGAAGGACCGGCTTCGGGAAACCCCTCCTATTCTGTGTCACAAAGTGTTGTGGGCTATATCAGCCCAAAAAGCATGCAGGGTGGTATACTTTGAAAATCCCCCAGAAATAGTAGACCATCCGGCGACTACTGACATACTATATTTGCGTACTATGGTTTGGGACATACTAATCGTAGTCTGGCATACTATATAGTATGCATACTATGCGTATTGAGACGCAGCCATTGACTGACACTGAAGAGCAGAAAGTGTAGATGATGATAATGGTCAACAGGTGGGTGAGGCTGATAAAGGACATAATGGTGGAAGTACATATAAGGTCATACAGTGGCAAGTCCCAAAATGACCACAGGGTGGTGTTGTCAGGGGGAGAAATATTATTAATATACACTTATGAAAATGAATACATTAATAATTAATGTATTTCCTTTTCCCCCCAGAGGCAATGTGCTGACGAGATATGTTAGGAATGCTTAAAATAAAGCGTAGTAAGAATCGTTTTAACCTTGTTGATATTTAATATCTATAAATCTGACTCCATATGTGTATAACTTAAATGAGTGAGTTCACCTGGGCTCTAACAGGGTTAGCGTGGAATCCGCTAGGTAGCTGGTCTAGACGCCCCAAGCAACACTAAACATGTCCTATGTTCGAAGCAAACCCGTCTTTTCTAAGTCCTCTTCAACCAGCATTAGACAGTGTCGACATCGGGCCGATACTACAACCTGAAAGCTGAACTGTTTGGAATTATCGCGGCTAGTAAGGAATGTCCCCTCACCGGAGACTGAACTTTCTAACTGTGCCAAATTGCCGCTCTGGATAACCTTCTTGAGCTGGGGGATCGGGACACAACTGGGGTAGCACCTCGACTCAGTGAGGACACATTATGCCTCATCTCCATTGTGAGGCCACCTAGGCTATACTAGGCGGTTCTAGCTAGGCTTCAAACCAGGCGTGGGGGGTCGGTATGTCTCCACTGCCTTCAGTAGAAAGTGGGCTCTGATGTCTTTTGCGGGGAAAAACATTCCTATGACGTTTTTTACGATTTAAGACGAGGTCAGAAGATGATGCCCATCCAGAGCAACCTGTGACTGCCGACCACAAAGCACTGTAGTAAAACAATCACGTAGAGCCAGAAGGGTGCATTTACAAAATGCAAGACGTAGTTGTATTTCGAGTCGCTTAGATTTTCTTTTTTTGGTTTGTGTTTACTTTTTAAACGTCTCGTGAAGTCCGGCAAAAAGTATTAAATAGGAATCGCAGAGAAAAACTGATCCTGCAATGCCGGCTGCACAGGCAACGCATGTAAAGACGTTCCGCTAATTATTACTTTCCGTAATAACTACCTACAACATTTGTACTTTAAATATGGCGCCAATTGAAACCACACACCAAAACACTAGTGTGACATCACGTCTAGGTTTTCACCTAGATCCAATCAGCGATTTTACCGAACTGGAACCAGGGATAAGACCGCCCAACGGTGCTGCCGGCACGAGCTTCCAAACGAGGCTGCCAGCCTGCTAAAAAATTGCGAAAAGTTTGAGTTACAGAATTCAGAAGGGTAATGGAGACAAATCTATAACCAGGTGGAACCGTGAATTTCAGAAACCGAAACTTAGAGTTGGCAGTTAATAGGATAACAATGATTTCCCAAATATAATATATAAATATAATAATATTTAATCGCAATGAAAGGGCATAGGGCATAAAATTACAACTCTTTAACCGGATACTGAATCACAATTACATTGCCAGAATTTTAGGAATAACTGAGAATGTTGCAAAACAGAACTCTGTTTAAAGAAATGACTTTTAATTCCAATTAAAGGACATGAAATTAAAACTCTTTAACTGGACAATGAAATACAAATTACATACTCAAAATAGAACATGTTCCAGAATTATGCCGCCCTTAGTTATAACAAAACTAAACAGTTTTAGTCTAGTAATCTACAAATAACACACAACTATGGCAATAACTTGCCAGGACCATCGCTTACGTTAAAGACTCGTCAAACATAACTAAAATCAAGAGATTTATCCTTTCCGCTCAGGTAACATCCACTTTATTCCCGCTGCATATGAAATGGGAATCAGTTCACTGGCCAGAGTGGAAACAAAAGGACCAGTATTGACAAATTTACATTAATTGCATTATTTGAAGACTTTAGGTCGCCAAACTGGAGCTAACAAAAGAACAGGCTGCACACATTTGCATTCCATTTACCTGCTTCCCTCCAGTGAGAAAACTGCATTTGTCACTGTTAACACTATGGAGAGAAGGCTTGACATGTGTAAACTTTGTGATATATGTATAATAAAAACTCCCTTTATGGAAGTGCCAAGAAAACATCAACGTCATATTATTTGGTACAGTATATGTTGGGTTACATCAGTTGAATCTGTTGTCTTCTCCCATCGGGCAATGACTGTGTGTTCCAGTGAGGGGTTTGACCCCCCTTCTCTCCAGATTCCTTAAATCTCTCTCAGGAAGTCCTCAATAAGGTGTGAGAGAATGCCAGCCCTTAAGCCAGCTGTTGAATATTTCATAATCCGTCCTGTAAACATTTTATTCCACTACAGTGGCACCCATGCTCCAGGGAGTGTGACAGTAACACCCCAAAAGTGTAGTCCCAGAAGCAGCAAAAAAAGAATCCCGGGACCCCACCACCAGCGTGGCACCTGGAGGGTGCTGGCAATAAGGGGATCCAGGTGCCCGGCGGGAACAAGACCAGCAGGGCCTTGTTCATAAGTCAGGCTGGTGGGTGGTAACCCTGTTGCCGTTTTTACAAGGGTGGATCCAGTGGCTTGTCCTGCAGCCTGGGATACCCCTCCTGGCCCAGTGGTGTTCTGCCGCACTTCTGGCCCGTGGAGATTGTGGCCATCAGCGAGACTGGAGGGACAGCTGTCTGCTGCCCCAGAAGGGGTGCTGGATCCTACCTCTTAGAAGCGTGTCCCTCATTTGGCATCTGGAGTGGCCCTTGACGCATCCGGACCACTCCACCCGACCAGACCCAGGACACTATACCCCCTGAAAAATTACTCCTGGTGATCGGGCATTTTTGCCACTCAGCACTCCCATGGCCAGAGTGTTGCCATTGCCTCTGGCAGTGGTGAGGGAGGTGCTGGAGTGAGTAGGCAATAGGGATGGGGAACGTTCATTTTTATTGATATCGATACCATTTTTGAGACTGCTTAACGATCCGAGTCTTTATCGATACTGTTATCGATACTTTTCTTTTATTTGGTGGAAAGACAAGACGACAATAAATTCTTCATATTAGCAGAACTATTATTGCTTTTATTGCAAAAACTGTGAGTCTGTGACTGTTTGATTTAATGGTTATCGAAACAACAAAAAGTGCCCAAAGTTTATTTAGGATCACACAATAATGTTAGGCTAATTACATGGGAGTTAATGAAGGACCAATCGATTTGTACACAACTCGGAGTCGGGGGCATGGTCAAATTAAAATCTGCCTCCC
>JACXGM010014683.1:0-21905 GCA_016801145.1 Umbra pygmaea | reverse complement strand
TGGGGAAAATGGGGGGGGGGGGGTGAATGAGCCAATTGAAACCTGGGGATGATTACCTAGTCTATTAGCAGAAAATAGTTAACATAGCACCTTTGGCTTTGCAACAGTTGGTAAAAGATGAACACGCAGCTTAGGCAGGAAATAACAAGCGCATACAAAACTAAATTATATATTTTGTCTATTACAGTGGTAACAAGCTGATGTTCACTACAGTATCACACCTATTTATAGATGCTTTCTGTGGTTTTGGTGATATTTACTGGTAAACTATTTAGCTGTCTTGGTTCTAAAGAATGTGAATTTAAGCGCCCTAGAGCTAAAATGGGTCCCTGCTCTGAACTTTTTCTCCTGTGATTATAGGTTGTGCTCGCTCTGTCATCTCATTAGATATCACTGTATAGCTCAGGTTTGATTGACAGCTCTGTCAAAGGGACTTCCCCTACATTAGCAAACCATTCGTTACAAATTTGTTGGCAACTCCCTGCCTGACCTCCCTGCCTGATGCTAGGTAAGGGAATGCCTACAATACCCAAGAAACACCATCAGGTTTCAAGCTAACTACAGTAAGACGATGATTCTACTTACATTGTGCATATAATATAGACATTATACTACACATCCTGACTAAAATGGGGGAGGGGGGTAAAAATGTACTTTCCAACTACAATTGATCAACCTTAGACATACCCAGGGGTGGACTGGGACCAAAAATCATCCCTGGTATTTTGCCCCAGACCGGCCCACCACATAAAATCACAAATACCACCTGTCCTTGCACTCCCCTGAATATGTATACCTACTCCTTAAAACGACTAACGCCATGTAATGAGTATGCAAGAATCAGTGGGAATTGACACATTAATTACTGTATTTAAAAAAAGTGGTGTTGAATCAATTGGAAACTTAACCAATTTAAAAGGATGCAGGTGAACTCCTTGGATAAATTGTTAAAAAATCACGAGAGGACATCTTGTCTGTGTGTGTGACAGAGAACGATGGTAAAAGATTGATCAGTGATTGATAAAGTAACAGTTTTTAAACTGACAAGAGAAATGATGATCCAATGTCGATGATCACTGTTTTCCAAACAAAGTGGTGTTGAATACCTACTGCCGAAAACATTTGTGTCAATTTGAGCGTCTGCCTAGAAGGGCCTGTTTTTTCTCTCACGCAGCTTCTCTACACCTCCTTTTCATTTCTTCTCCATAATCACACTGAAACTGCACGCAGCAGGCAGCCAGACAGTGTTGCCAGATTCCAGCAAGGTTATCCAGCCCAAAACCTTGTCAAAAACCGTGAGAAAGCAAAAAAAAAACGCCCAAAATTGTTTTGGCTTGTTTATCATTCAAACACATTGAAATCATTAACAAGCTTTAAAATAACAAATTTGTCGACTTATTCTATCCCATTTCAGAAACAATATTCAATCAAATGAATGTAAATGTAGGCTACACTGACCTCAGTCAGTCTATTCTACTATTAAACTATAAGCTTATGTTACGGAAAATAATGCCATCAACTTAGGCTATCAATGAGTCTGTTTATCGTCAATAAAAGACATTTGGAACAAAAGCATTCAGTAACATAAAAACATTGGCTGGATATAGTCTATGGACATACAAAATAACCCACTTTAACATTACAATTATTTCAAATAGCAACATGAAAAGTGCATATTTATGAATAACATTACATGAAAATCGCATTGATTATAGAACAAGGGTGTCGACTCTTTGCAGAGGCAGTGCATTCATGACTGGCGGGCCAACTCTAGGCTACACAAAATATATTTTTTTATACGCAAATGTGAAATGCTATAGGCAAACTTGGGCTGACTATGATTTAGAACAATTAATGACTACCAAGGTGTTAAGCTATTACCTGAGACAGACAGTTAGACCTAGAGTTTTCATGAAAATCGCATTGAACATATTATTTAGAACGGGGTGTTAGTGCGCTCTTTGCAGAAGCAGAAGGCTCATGCATGGTGGGTCATCTATACACAAAGTTTTTTTTTTCATACGCCACATTTTTGAGTGTTTGTGTGAGTGATTGAGTGAGACTGTTGCCTGCTGAACAGAGGGTAGCAGGAAGAAGGATCTGACGTGCCGGTGTTTCGGCTACAAAAACCTGCCGAACTGATCCTAAACCAGACAAATTTTTATCCACCCACCCAGACCCATTTTTGCCCACAATACAGATTGCAAAACCACCCAATCTGGCAACCCTGCAGGCAGAAATCTGTTTACAGACTGTCTACAGATACAATTGGGTGAGTACAGTGTCAATTAAGAAAACAACCATTACATGCGCAGTTCTAGCAGGGGAGCAAACACGTTTGCCTGGCAACACTATGTTATGTCAGCAACACAAACTATGATTTGTCCTTTCAGAAAAATAGTAGGATGCTGCTGATGGCTGCTACTCTCAGCTGCTAGGCAATATATGTTGTGCTCTGTGTGTGATATCGCGGGATATCGCGGGATCGCGGTAGCAGCAGAGAGTAGCAGCCATCAGTCAAGTGTTATTTAAATATACTTTTGGTGTACTTACAAACTCTTCAATTCCTCGTTTTATAGTACAGAACCAATTTGTATTACTGTAGTGTGGTACCATTCCGGGCATTATTAGTGGGGTTATTTAAGAGATACACCCTTGGTTCCATTAGCGCCAGCACTAAGCCATTCGGCTGATAGTGCTAACTCGACCAATGTTATATCAAGGGAAAAAAGCTTATGGGGGGTTGTTTGGCTCAAGGTGAAGGTGCAAAGGACCCTAGGGTTATATTACTCCCAACCATCACTTTAAAACATCTGTGTTTTGGTGAGAAACACAAGTGTTTCATTCTCTCCAGTGTAAAAGCGGCATTAGTGTATCTACTAGTCTTTCTCTCATGATATTAGCCTGGGAGAACCCTGACGGACTTCTGGCAATTTTGAGATTTGCTCTGCAAGACAGTCTGGCCAAGAGCCCGTTCAAGCCCATTTCCAATTTTTCCAAATCACAACCGTTGAGGCGGGCTTTACACGATGACGATATCGCAGCTATACACTGTCATTGGTTGAAACAGATGAAAAACAACGATGGCTGCCGCAATGGAACATCGGGAACATCACTCGATTGAATCGGCTATCGCCTCTGTTTTAAGCGATTTGAATGTTACTTTTTGTTAAAAACCGAGCAAGAACAACACTCAAAGCCTTCATATCTAAAAAAAGATGTTGTTGCGGTCTTGCCGACTCGATTCGGCAAAAGTCTGATACACCAATTGCGCCGAGAGACATTTGGACGGCATCCGTTGGTGATGCCCCTTTGAAAATTGTAATGAACAGAACAGGACCAGGTTCCACAATAATAACAATTTATTCAGTTCCAAGCTAAAGCGGATAGGGGGCAAATCCGTAGGCAAAAACAGGGACAGGCAGGTTTCAGATCACAGGGCAGATAGTCAGAATCAGGCGAAGGTCTGTACACGAACAGGGTAGTCGGATCGGGCAGAGGTTCGGTACACGCTGGAGACAAGATTCTATTAAAGGCACAAAAGGGTAATCCAAAATGTAGAGTCAACGAATAAACAAACAGGGTCAGACCAGGAATTCAAAAATGGTTAATATGCTCAGTATGACGTCCAATACAATCAATACCTCACACTGGTTGTGAGGAGGCAGGAGGTTTAAATACATACAGGACGAAGCGCAGGTGATCAGAATTCCGGTGATTGCGACCTAACTGTGGTGCTGCGTTCAAGATGGATGGGTTCCTGGTTGCTATTGGTGACGGATGAGGTGTTGCAGAATGGTGTGGTCCTTGGCAACTTCACAAAAATGGGCTGTAAAGGAACGTTTCCCACACCCACTCTTAGTTACAACTGAGAAGGGTCTGGTGTCAACCAGGCGAATGTAATATGGCTAAATCCTTTTAATCTGAAATGTTGTCCGTTTAATATATATGCAAATGTATATTAAAGCCCTTTAAATATGAGCCTATTTGCCGCAAGTTTATATAGTATATTTCTTTATTTAACCAGGTAAGATGTCTGAGAACTCGATTGATTACATAAATTATATGTAGACTGTTTTTATATGCAAAATAAACCGAATTTCATGGGGGCAAGGGATACAAAACTTTTGTTTTCGTCAAAGGAGGTATTGGTTACTTAGTATGAATGGAGCCAAAATCCAGTGGCAACATTTTGTATACACTACACTCAGCCACGGTTGGTGGATCTTAATTGACCTACCGCCGGCCCCTCCCCCTGAACTGCCATTGTCCAATCACACATCATTGCAACCGTTACAATGTGAGCAGGTCCGACAAACTATGACTCCAAGCAGGACGGTAAAGCGGTGCGCCAACGGCGTTTGTAAATCGGACACTAGATACCCCGAGAGATTGTCTGAAGGAGTTGTGTTCTTTCCCTTCCCAAAGCCGAAAACACAACGAGAGCGGTGCCTACAATGGATAAAACAGTGTGGACGGCTCCACTCCCAGTTAAATGTGTCTAACATTACGAAGCATAAATAAGTCTGCTCAATGGTAAGACTAACAGCTAACTAGTTACCGTGTTGTCTAGATCTGCTAACTAGAGGCAAGAACACAACTGGGACCAAAGTTATGATTACCATGGATATCATTTCCAGAATGTTAACCTACTCTCTAAGCTAAATTTAACGAGCCCTTTAGCTTTAACCAACATTAGTTAACATGTTAGCTAACGCTAGGTTTGCTACTGTTGTGTTGGGTCTTTGAGCTCCCCAACTTTATTTTTCGTCAGTTTACAACAAAGTTGAACATAGCGCCCCAACAAGCAACTTTAATTAATTTTGTTTTTATCTTTCATGTAGCATTTTATTAACGGATAACCTACCCAAAAGCATGACTGGTCCACAAGGCTGTGCTGATTGCGTTTGAGGTACAGGTCATGGTGTTTCTCAGATTTAGCTTGAGACCGGTAAGCATTAGCCTCGATAGTAGTCGTGTCTCCTTCATTGCGTATTTTTATATTTTGAATATATACCTCCACTATATACTGTAACCCCTTTTGCCTCGATCTTGAAGGTATTGCGGAGGTAATGCTCCAAAAAAAGGTAACTGACACGCACGGTATACCTTTTCCGTTATGGCAATCTGTTGCACTGGTCGGGTGTTTGACCATTTGTTTGTCGGACGTAGCAACATTAACTAAGGGGGGCGGGGCTCGGCGAAAGGCTAATTGGGGACGCCGGGCTCGCATTACTGGGGGGAAATGGAATGGTATCACACAATGGGTTTGATACGCTACACACCATTCCGTTCACTCCGATCCCGAACGTAATGCGAGCCCGGTGTCCCCAATTAAGATCCACTGACTGCGGCTGACTACAATACACAGCAAGTGGTGTGACTTTGAGGTCTTGATGCAGGATGCTCACTGGGGTAAACCAATCCCAAACATTCATGTTCAGGAATTGTATAGACAGGCTGTTCACCCACAGAGTGACTTCCAGTATGGATAATGTACTTTTTATAAGCTGAAGTATCATCCGAGTTAATTGTGTCAATATCTGTATTCATGATAAAAAATCCTCCTTGGGTAATCCTACCACTGCTACCTGTGTCTGTGTCCACATTGTTCTGTGATAGACCAACAACACACAGAGCTCCACCTCTGGCCTACAGACCTCTGGCCTACAGACTGCTTCCCACACAGATGCCATCTCACAGGTAGCCTCTATCAGCTCGCAACTATTCTGTTTTAGGTAATATCTTGTAAATTCAGCCGAGTTACTTTGAGAACTGGGCTCGAACTGGATGGGGTGCACTCACTGCTTCTACCTGTTAATTACATTTTCTTTTATCTCAGTAAAACATCTGACTTCAATAATGCTGTGTCTGTGCAACAATCACCCAGTTCATTGAAGTCTACAGTCCACAACTTTTGTAATTGCAAAAGTACTTTTAGGCCCCACATTTAATCTGTATGTGTAGTACTTTATATTATATGCACAATCTAAGTAGATTGTCTTACTACAGTTAGCTTGAAACATGACAGTGTTTCTCACAGCTATACCAGCCCTTCATTCCCTTACGGAGAATCAGAAAGGAAATTCCCAGCAAAATGCAGTGGTATGGTTCACTAATGTGGAGATAGTATGGTTGCCAGAACTTTCAATCAAACCAGAGCTGTACAGTGACAAAAAAGGAGGTTACAGGGCAGTCCCAACCACTACAGTAGTTTTTTTTTAATGGCTGACTTGTTTTTTCTTACTATAGCTCATAAACATAAATAATCATACATATTACAAATTAAAGTTTTCAATTTATATAAGCTTTATTTAGGCTTTAAATATTACTACAGATGTTGCTCATCTAATTTGTCCACACTCACACCGCATCACCAATCAGGACATTTAGGAAACATGAAATTGACTATTACAGATTCATAGTGGTGCTAGACCGCTTAAAAAAACACAACACTCCCTAAATGACAAGTATCTGTATAAAACAAAAATAAGAACAATAGAACTTAGGTGGCGTAATGGGTTTGTCTTTTACAATTGATGCAGTTTAAATCCTTCATAGGGATACCCCTTTTTTTTTGACAGACTGACATTAAACAAATTTAATTGTATTATGATACAATAGAATTAATTTCTTAATTTAAGTAAAGGCGATGCGATTACTGTAAGAATTGCTTGGAAATTCATATCCAACTACGATGGGATCCGTCACTTTTTTGTTGCATTTTTTTCCCTGCATCTCCATTCTCAAATCTATTGTAATTCAATCAACAGGTGTGTAGCCTACTCCATGCTACAGAATGCATTCCTTAATACTGTGTGAAAAGTTGTATTTATACAGTGTATTAATGTACAGTTACACTTTTCGGGACAAAAATGGGTAACCAACAACATTTTTGTAAGTTGTTACATGAACGCTGGAAGCCGTTTATCAGTTTTCCACAAAAATCCCTACAGTGAATGTGGGGTAGGGGTTGTGACCCTAGTTAGTGATGCAGGGGATTGCGAGTTTGAATCCATAGAAGGGATATCCATTTTTTTTCTATTTGATCTCAGTCTGGTGAGAGGGCACATTCAAATTTTAAATTTTATTTCATACCTGAACAGTGATCAATTAACTGAAAAGACAGAGTAAAAAATATTCCTTATGGTAAATGGTTATTT
This sequence comes from Umbra pygmaea, assembly GCA_016801145.1. Lineage (NCBI taxonomy): Eukaryota > Metazoa > Chordata > Actinopteri > Esociformes > Umbridae > Umbra > Umbra pygmaea. The sequence goes on along the minus strand of JACXGM010014683.1, from coordinate 14,742 downwards.
ATTGTTAAATTTATGAACTCCCTTTACCTGGCAATTTAGGATTTTATTAAGAACTTCCTAAAATGGGTGAAACGAGACATTTTTAAGTGATAGATCAATGTTAAACAGATGTAGTTGTATTTTTATACAGTAGAATTAGTTTATTTGATTAAAATAAAGCCTTGTTTGTATAATTACATGCAAACAGCCTACGTCTGGTGTGAGAAGAGGGGTCATGCACATTGAAACAGTGCCCCCTCAGATTTTTGAGCCAAGTGGATTTTCTTTTTAATATCTGTATTTGTGGGCACATGTTTGGGTGTGTTGTGCACATTGTGCCCCCTTAAAAAAAATAGGTGCATGACACTTCTGGGTGGGAGTAGACTCTTTTTCGAGTTGAACGTATTTTCGCCAGTGAAACCGGTCGGGCAGGTTAACGATACGGGCATTCACCTCACACAACAACGTAGGCCTATAATTGTATTTAAACATAGACATATACTTCTCTCACACAGTGGCATATGTAGGGTAGGTGAATTATTAATGCCCCAGTGTCTACTTTTCCAAAGTGAGGGAGGCAAAATATGTATGTCGTGGGCAGTGAGCTTCTTTTACCATTCTCTCCACCAACATCATCAAACATACGTAATTAAATGAAGAAAACCTACATATATCCCTTTGGGTAAACACGTTTATTGTCATTCGTCAAAATGTTAATATCCAACTCTGGAAAAAATTAAGAGGTGTCTTCTAAAACAATTAGAAGTGCCTGTTACACAACTTTAAATTAAATGTAAGTGAATTTCTCAATATTTGTTTTTAACTGTTTACATTTATTTATTATTTATTATTACCTATATTATATTTTGTTTTATTTGTTGCTATGGTTTTTATATTGCTGTATCACAGGGCACCCGTTTAAAAGAGTCACTGCTCTTCACATAGCCAGAATTCCTTACAGAAATGGAATTGTATTAGGCCTTCAAATTATATATTTTTTAAGAGGTTATTACTAGGCTAGTTCAAACTAATCAGGAATAATGTATTTTTTCAACAAATTATATTGTGGAGTAGCAATAATTTGCCCTTCAGCCCATCTACACATTTCTGAGCAAGATTTGACAAAGATAGGTTTAGTGTGATGAATAGCCATATTTCATATAGCCAGCAGAGTATGTGAGCGGAGCGGACCCCATTTGACTAGAGTGCAGAGCGATAGTTGAGTGTATATGAGCGGCCCGTGCATTGTTAATCTGTCATCATGGAGTTCGCTAAATATTTAAATAAAGAAACTGACATACAGGTGCAAAATCAAGATAGCTCGATGCCTACCTGTGATCATGGGGGTAGGGGATGTTGCAAGTTTTGTTGGGTCAGACCCATCTGCTAGCAAGGGGAAGCAGAGAGTGAGAGCTACATTAAAAAATATGCACCAAACATGCCACCTTGAAATTGTGCTGTTATTATGAATACAAATGTTGGGTGACCCCCCCACCCTAGACTAAAAAATGTTGGGTGACCCTCCCCTTAACAAAGAATAAAAAGACAAGACCCTCCCCTATTTTCCTCCCGTGGTCCATTCTATAGATTTCAAATGGTTCCTTGGTTGAACAGATACAAATATTGGTGTACTTGCTAATTTCTATTAGGTATAAAATCAACAATAATCTGTCAGATACATTTCAAAATTAATTTGCAATTATCACACAATATGCACCAACACAAAATATACATGCTAGCTAGCCAACTAGCTAGTTAGCGCCCCATAACACCTGTGACAATTACGACTCTGACCTTACCTCAAGGCTACTCCCTGGTCAAGTGACTTCGTCTTGAGCTAGCTAGCGATATTGTGGCCCATTGTAAATTTTACTAGTTACAGTAAATTGGTAGCTAGCAGTGGTGGAAGTAACGAATTACAACTACTGCTGTTACTGTAATTAAGTATTATTTTTGGGTACTTGTACTTTCATGAGTATTTTTTCAAGTCTGTCATTTCACTTAAGTAGGCATTTCACTTAGTAAAGTACTTTGCTACTTTTTAAATCACAATTAGCTACTGAGTAGACCTAAAATTATTATATCCAAATCTTAACTGATTTTTCTTTCACCCAATCGCAAAAGGGACAATGAAAATCAGCGATCAGGGCAGCCAATCCGAGTGAGTTCTAATCCAGCACCAAAGACTGCTGTCATACTGCTCGTGCTCACAGGTATCTGAACATGGCAAACCGAAACTCCAAACAGACTGTTAAAACGGAAGTCATGAATGATAATCCTGTAAGTGATTTGATTGTTAATCTCTCCATAATCAGTTATAGTACAATATTATCATTTTGTTATTATATCGTATATCAAAAGTTGCATTAAGTAGATATCCACTGTAATGATTAGAAGAGTACGTTTGTCAATGTTTCTTGCTAATGTTTCTGAGTATTGAAGCCAGATATGCTGACAGTTAACAGCAGACTAGTGATGTGCGAATTCTGAACGAACAAGTTGTTTCAGTGAACTGGGTGTACTGAATCGCTGCTCTAAAAGATTTGTTCATGGGAATCACTTCTGCACGACTTATGGGAATCTCCATCTGATATTCAGAAACATTCCTGCGCACAACAGAAAATTGATATTGTTTATTTATTTACCTGGGACAGTGCACATTAATCAACAATCTTACTCTTCTGTACTGACTGTAAATGAGCCAGATTATAGCATAGATGCTAATTTCCATCTGTAGTCCCAAACCTAACCTGCATGTTTTTTTGATGCAGACGTTGTGAACACAATCCAATCAGCAAAGAGTTTGTATGACATATCAGGAACACTGCTACACAAATTGTGTATTTGCCAATACAAAAAGTTAAATTATTAGCTATGAAGGTTATTTGTGTTACTCCTTATGTTACATTATGAAAATTTGTGTTGGATAATTAATAGTAATTGTATACTACAGTTTCATAAATTATTCTCTTTATAAAGGAATGTTGTTTTACAAAATTATTTACTAATCAGATTATGCTAAATGTGCCTTTCCCTCTTCACAATGATGTACATTAAACATGTTAACCAAATGTTATGAAGTATGTTAACCAAATTATACAATAATAGACAATGTATCCTAACAAAATAATAATAGAGTATAGCATTTTACAACTGAAGTAATTTTTCAAGCTGTTCATATTCATATCACAATGTGGTCATATGTTGAGCCCACTAAATAATTCAAGTAATAACATAACTCATAGGGTGTGTCACATTTTAATGTAGTCAAAGGTAATAATGGGTATAACTTAAGCAGACAAAGGTTTACTTTATGAAGACTAAATAATGTGCTTATTTTGGAAAAAAATATGGTTAATCTGTTTTTGTGTGCTGGAAACATTTAATTCAGTGCTATTATAGAAAACCATATAATGCCATCATGAGATAGAGATAGAATTAAGCAGGAGAAAAGATTAATTAAATGATTCAGTGAGTCAAAAGATCAGAATCTTTTATTAAATGAACTAAATGATTCAGTTCAGTATAGTGATTCAGAATGTCCATCACAATAGCAGACCTAGCAGCTAGACTAGTTATTCAATGCTAGCTTTAAAAACCTACTTGCCCAGTAAATTATGTCTTCAAGTCTGTGAGTTGATTAGAGTTAATTTGATTTGAGCATAAATGCTCAAACATGAGAGCTTGGTAAGATACCTAGGAAGCAATTCATGGAGAGGAAGAGGAAAAAGAAAACTTATCAACTTTCAAGGGTAAATTGTGCTTATGACAAATTAGGTGTTGTTGTGGTGAAATGTAGATTGGCTTAGTGACCATTGATTATTAACAGATGTCTTCATGAAAATGTATTTAATATAGCCAATGGTTTTACCATAATGTAAACAATATTTTGCACCACAGAGTTAAAAAGGCCAGCTGACCACAGCTCAGCCCAGTCCAGTTATGTACTGTACAGCCCAGCTCAGATCAGCCGTGTATATTTCAGCCAACTAAAGCCCAGCCAAGTACAGGGCATTAATTCAGATTCAAAGTAGTTTTGCTGAAAAATTGTCATCAGATTGTGCTTCTTTTCCTGCTTCGAAATAACACAACAGTAAAACATCTTAATGAACCCAAATCAAATTAAACATAATACCCAAATAATGCAATAGCCTATGTACTGTAGCATAACAAACAAATAGACGAATAGCTCATAAGTCATCGTTAAAAGAATTTCACGTTCATATCTTAGCCTACAACATGAATATACTAACTAAATAATCAAAGCAATAACATGCCACTGAAAATGTCTGTTTATGGCCCTGCCCTAGACAAAGGTGTATTAAATGTTTCCCGAAATATTTTGGTTCGGATTATTTATTGACTAATTTGAGTCAAAGTAATTTTGATTCAAAGCAGTCTTTTCAGATATCACTATTATTCAATCCAGTGGCCATTTGTTTTACAAACTTTTATAATGACATTTTAGGGGACCCCCAAAAGTCCAGAAACCAAATGGAATGACAGAGGACAACAACATTGAGAGCAGTGGAAACAAGGACAAAAATATGCAGGATGAGTGCCTGGAAGAATGTGTCGTTAGCCTGGGATTCAGTTAGAACAGAACTAGCTAATGTGCATATGCACTGCACAAAATATTAGGACAACCAATAAAAAAAAATAGGTTATATCAGCAGTCATTTAACCAAATGTACCATTCTTTCACATTATGATAAACAATTAATGATCAATTTATATAATCCCCTTTCGGAATAAAAGCTTTCTGTTGATGCATTTAACATCATCTGTTAAAAAGTAACAAGTACTCTAAGTAGTTTTTGAGAATAATACTTTGTACTTTTACTGAATTACTTTTTTTAAACACCAGTAACTGTAATTGTAGTTCAGTAGTATTTCATTAATGTAACAGTACAGGCTTAGGCTACATTCAACGTCACTGGAAGCGACTCACTATGGTACCGGCACTAAGTTTGCTTTGAAATCTGGACATTGTGGTATTTCAAGTGCATACTGATACAGAAGCAGTCGAAATGTACTATAGATTGTTTTGGGATGCATTGGCAGTCACATCATTGTTAATTACCAAAATCAACTACGGTAATTACCACAGAGTGTTTGAGTTCAGTGAACTGTCATTGAGGGGGTGGTGTGGGGTGTTACTGATGAGTGTTTGTGTTCACCAGGGTAACAGCTGAAGGGAAGAAACTATTATGCAGCCTGCTTCTCCTGTAATTAAGTAGGCTGTGTGTTACTGATTCATGTGTACTAAATTTTTAGCATTCATGTTTAAAAAATGATATTCTATTGCCATTCTGGAATGTGTTTATCAATATGGAGAGTAGAGGATTAAACACATCAGATAAGTGTCCTGAAGAGAAAATGTGTCATTGGAGTCCTAAATGTTGAGCTTTTAAAATGTGCCTGGTGGCTGGCTAAAGTTGGTATGAATATTGACATCAGCAATTTCTAAAAGTAGCTTATTTCTAAAACCATATCTTATGTTTCATGCTGTATTCATGTTAAGCTATTTCATTGTTTGTTTTCTGTACAATTATGCTAGAGCATCCACTATGTGAAGCTTGCACTCCAGAAAAAATGTAATTTGTGGTCCAAGGTCAGTGACCTGCTTTGTAGTTGTCTCCATTCCACCTCAGGGCACCTGCTAATGTCAGGCCCCAGATTGTGGCTTGCCATTGGTTATTTTGTGCAGTGATAAGTGATCCCAGCTACCCCAGAGGTCTGACAAACTGCTTTTTGTTTTTGCCAGAGGTCAAAAGCCATAGCGTAGCAAAGTCAAACTTAGATATTTGTAGATGTAGAACCCCCAGGCCAAGGCAAGGATGCAAAGCCAGCCCAAGAACATGCTGTAACTCATTCAGCAGCCAAGTTGTGACTGCACACATATGCATATATATATTCTCTCTGTTGTGTGAAATAGCTCTTTTATTGAGGTCAAACTACAGTTAACTGCTGTGACTCAGAAAGAATATTAGGATACACATTGCAGACTGGCAAGAGAACAATTTATTGTACTACAGGCCCTGATTATCTTATTTACTGAGATCCAGAGACTTCCAATAGAATACAAAGATATAGCATGCTATGGCTTTCTGACCTCTACATTTTTGTACTGACAATGTTGTTAATAAATGACAGAGAATACATATTGTAGTCTCCACCTCACACACCTTCATGCTGAACTTTGTTGTTCACTTCCCTTTCCTGTGCTCCACACACCCAATGCACAGGAAATAGAATCTGGCCTCTTGACAGATAATGTGACACACACGTGTACTAACGGAAGACAGGGCCATGGGCCACAAAGAGCCACTCTGAATCTGGGGCTGTGATAACATCGGGAAGTGGAACAAAGCAAGGGAGAGGTGTCTGCAGGAAAAGGACATGCTTGTGAAGGGAGGCCCTTGGAATCACACTTATCCCCTTGAGGTTCCAGTACTCTAGGTGCTTCTCTTAAGATTTTCGTCATCAAAACGTACATCTCAATCTGTCCTTGAGGTATAAATTTGGACAATACATTTCCCAAAACCAATCATGAAGATAGTAAGAACTTGGCTGAATATGAAACAACACACAGTGTAGACTTACACAATCCATGTTGAAAATAAACAACATCAATATTCACATATTAAATGTTGTCTGAAGACAAGACATTCAAAACATACTGAACCTAAGCAATGATGACACGTAGAGAGTTGAGATTTGTGGAGTAACTGTTGTCATATACTACCTTGTATTGTGGTATACAACACAACAATCACAATGTTTTTTCCATTGTCAATCAATGAAAATGCAGTATTTCCAATAATTACAGTCTAGGGGCTTTGGTAAATGCATCAAATTGGGACATACTCCTGACATGTCTGGTGAAATTCATGGTCTACTCTTTATTTATGGAACAAGAATGGATTTCTTGTGGAATAACGAGTAGGACAGGATATTTCAGCATTTGTAGATGGAATCTGACACTGAAGTGATAGATTCCATCTATTACTAGACAATCACTATGTTTATACATTATATTATCTGTTACTACTTTGAAATAATTGTCTGTAAAATAATGAAAATTGTCCCGGCCAAAAAATACTGGTGCATTTTTTGTGTTGCAAAAACCTTTTCAATTTCAAAATGTAACTATGACAACTACAAAAAACTACAATAACTGTTTTAGGACTAGTAAGCATTAGGAACAGGAATTTTTGATCCAGGGGTTGAAAATATCAACTTAAAAAATACTGAATCCACACTTCATAATATCTAACTAGCAAACAATGCATATAATGGACAATGTGTATTTTCGGGAAGTAGTTTTCTGTTGTGTTCAAAAAAACAATAAATCTACATCAAATTTGTCACGCATTAAGGGAAAGTTACATAGTGTGTCTTTACCTATGCAAAATTGTCAGGGATGAGGACTGTCCACGGGATGGTTTAGCACAATCTTATGGTCAAGGATGGATAAACTTTCATTATTTACATTGCACTTGTCTAAGTCATTGTTGCTTCAGCCAGCTACATCACCTGTCCTGCTATCTGGAACAAAATCTATATCATGCCAGCAGTTGGTGTAGGGGCTGTGCCTGGCTACCAAGTCTTTGCCGGGAGCTCAAGGAGGCAATGCCTGTCTACTGTCAGGAGGACGCCACTAACCTAGGTAGCGGCTACATAACCCAGGCTGCTAAGAAATCCCCGGAAGCACAGGAAGAGGATTCTCCCCAGCTGCCGAGCCTGACATCGGTGCCTGCTAGCTTCTCAACCCCTTCACCAGTGTCAACTATCCTGCCCCTTCTCAATGCTGGCCGTCACTCATTCTGTGCTGGTGCTGGGAGCCCGCCTCCCCGGTCGGCGTATCTGCCATCCCACCCTGCCCCTTTGTGCCGGTGGGCTGTGTCTGGAATCCCTGCCTTTAATATTGTCAGGGACAGTGGCGGGCCGTGCATTTTACACCTAGGCCTTCACTATCTTCCCGTAATCAAAACGCATTATAATAACCTCACAATGACATTCTAGGGCTATAGGTTATTTTTTTTCGGCATAACCATCCCATATTCATAGTGAAGATATGTTTATTCCACTCGATAAAGGTTATTTAACACGAGGCTCAACACCAATGAGACTTACAAAACACTAATTGACCCGACATGACTGAAACCATAAGAATGTACCACTATTACGCACTATGACATGATGTCGCATTACACATACTGTAGCCATCGGATAGCCAAAATCAATGTCCTAACCAATTAAACAAGAACTCACTCACAACACCCAGTCACGACACAACAAACATGCAAAAATGCCAGAAGGAACAATCAGGATTCAACAGACTTCCCCAGAGATTGCAGACAAGCTGCGGATTAAACGCACATGCAGGTTTACCACGCACACTTAAAGGCACAGCCCACTAACGTTGAGATTCAGTGGTCTAGCGGGCATCATGTCATAGTGCGTAATAGTGGTACATTCTTATGGTTTCAGTCATGTCGGGTCAATTAGTTGTATATTATATATACACTGTATTTATATTCAAACAGGGGAAGATAAACAGACACTTCATCCTGGCGCCAGGCCTGTTAATACCTGTTTTGTATTGCTTGCTTGTTTTAGAACACTACTGGTGTGAAGCATGTTCAAATCGTGTATATACACATGTCTGTATTAACAGGCCTGGCGCCAGGATGAAGTGTCTGTTTATCTCCCCCTGTTTGAATACAAATACAGTACATGCACAAAGACCCGTTAAGAACGTTTAAGGCCCTGCTACTAAAAATATATAAAAAACCATCAAACTCACCAAAGCTGCTCATTATTTGAAAACAATGTCTGTCCTCCTTTCTTTCTTTTTTAAAAAGAGTTCTATGACGTTCCAATAAAGTTCCAATAAAAGTTCTTGCCCAGTGCTGAGAGTTGATGCTGCCCAGTCCTATATTTGCCACCAAAGCTACTTCTTCACCTCCATCTGCGATTCTGCTAAAAGTAAAAAATCTAAAAATTAAAAGTTTAAAGAAATCGGAGACGGGTGTAAGCTAGTTCTTGTTCAGATTGCAAACTTTACATTTTTTAATTGAACTTTATTGAACTGCCACTCCTATCAGCAACAGAAACGATGCTGATGTAAGGCTAGGCTTGCAGAAACGCTCTAGTTGGTAAAAGAACACACCCAACATGGTAAAGTCGAAATTCCATATGTTCAAAGACTCTCTTAATGCATACCAGAATGCTGCAAAGTCTGCAAAAGCAGCTTATTTTTCAAATCTAATTGAATCTAATCACTCCAACCCCAAGGTCCTGTTTTCAGTCATTCAAGCTGTTATAAACCCTCCTGATAACACATTGTCTATTTCCTCAGAGGCTCTATGTGAAGACTTCCTAAGATTTTTTATTAACAAAATCACTAAACTACGACTTAGTGTCTCTCCTAATTCATATATCCCTCCGATCTCGACACCTGTTGCTGGCTTTTGGGAGGTTTTTGATCCTATCAACCTTGAGTCACTGAAGGACATGATTGTCAAGCTCAAACCATCACTCTGTCCTATTGATATTATCCACCCGAGATATTTAAAACTTATAATTGAATCAGCTAGGCCAAGTATGGTTTCTTTTATCAACAAGTGTCTCAAATCAGGCTCTGTTCCTGCCAATCTTAAAGTGGCCACAGTCACACCTCTACTTAAAAAGCCTTCACTAGATCCCTCTGTTTTAAAAAAATTCCGACCCATTTCTGTTTTACCTTTCATTTCCTAACTATCAGAGAAAACTGTGTTAAATCAACTCCAAAATTTTTTGTCAAAACATTGTATTTTTGAGGTCTTTCAATCTGGTTTTAGGTCTGCCCAGAGCACTGAGTCTGCCCTCCTGAGAGTGCTAAATGATATTTATCTCTCTACTGATTCCGGAGACACCGTTGTTCTTGTTCTCCTAGACCTCTTGGCAGCCTTCGATACCATTGTCCACCCCACTCTCTTAGGTAGACTAGAGTCCGGGGTGGGTCTAAGGGCATCGGTTTTGACATGGTTTCAGTCATACCTGTCTGACAGGAAGTTCTCAGTAAAGATGGGCAACTTCTCCAGCTCTATGACACCCCTCACATGTGGGCTTCCGCAGGGCTCCATTTTGGCCCCTTCTTTATTTTCTCTCTATATGCTACCTCTGGGCTCCATCCTAAGGAAACATGGTGATTCTTTTTTATTTTTATGCAGATGACACCCAAATTTACATCCCTATTAAGAGAAACAATCCTTCAGCGCTGAACTCTCTTCTGCTATGCTTAGAAGAGGTCAAAGAATGGTTAGCCCAACATTTCCTCTTCCTAAACGAAGACTGAGGTTATTGTTTTTGGCCCAAATGAAAATTCTCAGCACCTAAATCCTGAGCTAGAGAGCTTATCAGCATTTAAATCCACAAGAGTGCGGAACCTGGGCATACTTGTAGACCAATCTCTAAAATTTGATAAACACATTTCATCTGTAATTAGCGCTAGTTTCTACCAACTTCGTTTACTTTCTAAAATTAGAGGCTTTCTTACTCCTAAAACCCTAGAAATGGCTGTAGGCTAGACTACTGCAATTCTCTGTATTGCGGTATATCAAGCCACTAAATTGCCCGTCTTCAGCTAGTCCGAAACGCTGCGGCCAGACTCATCCACAAATGTCGGAAATATGACCATATCACTCCGATTCTCAAATCATTGCACTGGCTGCCAATTCGACAGAGAATAGATTTTGAAATTTTACTCCTTGTTTTTAAATCTCTACATAACCTAGCCCTGGTCTATCTCTCTGAACTTGTCCATCCTTACACCCCATCCCGAAGCCTAATATCTCTTGATCAAGCTTTGCTGGTAGTCCCCCTGGTTAGACTCAAGCGTAGAGGTGAGCGTGCTTTTTCGGTGGCAGGCCCGGGTCTCTGGAACTCCATGAGATTACAGATTAGAACGGCCCCTACCTTGTCTGTTTTACTATAATCTCTGGCTGATTTTACATTTTTAGTCTACGTTTTATACTTCCATACTTGTGTTACTGTGTGTTGTTATATAGGTATTTTTTATTACTTTCTTTCTAGATTTATTTTTTGTAAAGCACTTTGGTCAGCCTAGTGGCTGTTGTAAATGTGCTATATAAATAAAATGACCTTGACCTTGAAATCTGATCGGTTAAAAATATGAAAATCAACAACATGGTCCTGATGGGCTTCAACTGGAATTCTGAATGCCCCAATCTACCCGGAGACAACACAGATGAAAAAATCTTATTGGATAAAAGCTTTCATTTATGTGAGCTGCACTAAAAGCAAGGCAACTTAACAGAGCTTACTGTAGCAATGAAATTACCTTATAGACTAATTAAAATGAACTTCGTAAAATATATATAGTGTTAAAGAAAAAATATATTAAAGAAGTACAAAAATACATTTCTGATTCTGACTATCTTTAGGCCTGCAGAGAAGAAAAAAAAAATTAAAAAATTCTTACACAATGCATCTTTAAACCTAACCCCAATCCCAAATTTTTCTCCTCTCTTAATTTTTTATAAGAAAATCCTATTTAAGTCTTGTCTCGTTGACAACTCTTCAATAAGTGTGGGATCAATCACCTGTTTTCTCAGAAGATGTGTCACCAACTGTCCAATTTGTATTAAGCTTTGTATATCATCAATTAATGCACAAAGCAATCAATTATTGTTCTTCGTTTTTTATTATTATTATCATTCGTCTCCTTTCCTTCTTTTTTGGACTTTTTCAGCTGATGCATTTTTCATGAAATTTATTCCATTTCAGTGGAAAAATATGCATCTAATTGTCATGTAGCGTGCTTCTGGATTTGTGATTGATCGGTTGTGTAGAATTTTTTATTGTAAAATGTAAGCGATCAAAATCCCTTAGAATTTGAAGGGGTGAATAATTCCATTGTAATTGAATCATTTGACCATCAGGTTGCAGTCTATACTAGGATTTGGTCATAGGAACAGGCTGTATTCCTCCTAGGCCATGACGTCATACCTAGAGGCCGGGATGGGAAAACCAAGAACAAAGATGGCAGATATGAATTTCTAACATGTAAATAGTGTTAAATCTCGCTGTAGGAGCTATAAAAACTGTTTCTGAACACATTTGAAGCGAGAAGTAACATCACATTACAGAATCTGCAATCAGATCTACAGACTGAATATATGTTTTCAGAATGATTAATTCTTCACAGGTTAACCAAGGTACCCATCTACATATTTGCTTGTGTCATAACATTATTAACATGGAACAAAATCAAGCTCAAATGTAGTTACAAGGTTTTTCAATTGTGAATGGGGTATTTCAACAAGTGAATCTTGTTATGAAAGATTAAGTACTACTACTTACAAACTGGCCTACATATAGCCTAATAACCTGTTAGAATATTAAGATTACCATATGAAGTGTGTTTGTCTATAGAGGTGTAATCAGGGGTGTAGTGGAGGGTAAATGCTGTTTACCCCCCTTTTCATTGTGAAATTGTTCAGTTCGTTTACCCAATTAATATTTTGTTAAAATGTACCAGCATTTTTATTGAACTTTTTTATCTGTGGCTACATCATATATTCATTGTGCAGTGTGTTAACTATATGGTTAATTGATTTATTGGCTACACTGTTCAGTTAGACAGACATACTGTATACATTTTGTTTGTCGGAAGTACAGTATATGGTTTGTGGTTTATCCGTATGGTTCGTTCGATGGTTACCCCACCTTAAACAGGATGACGGATAACCAATTCAGAGCTTGTTTTTCATTGTCTGTTTTTTCAACATTGGTGAAATACTAGGATTTGGCCGTCTCATTTCACAACTTCTAGCCATGACCATCCTACCTAGACGGATGAGAAAACAAGATGGCTACAAGGAATTTCTAATATATAAATAGCATTATATCTCACTTTAGGTGCTATAAAATCTGTTTCTAAACACATTTAAAGCAAGAAGTAACTTATCCCATTACCAAATCTACAATCAGATCTACATAATAATCAAAAATACATTTTCCGAATGATTGCTTCTGCGCCCAGGCATGTTTAACTCACACTCACTAAGGTAACAGTTTTAATTATTCTAATCTTAACCGAAATAATGATTTGGCTTATGGTAGTATTGTAACTGAGTAGATAACTCTAATGTTCCATCAGACATATCGTAAATAATTACATTGCTTTGCACACACCGAAATGCTAAGGACAAAATTAAGAAGTGTGAAGCTTGAGACCAAAACTAAATATAGATATGCTTTTGTTACAAAGCTGTCATGTGCAATTGCCCCATAGACTTCTTTCCATTTCAGCAAAACAACTGTTGACGTGGGTAAAGCCAGTAGCAAATATATTTGTCTAATTTCACCAGTAGCATCAAAGTGACACAAAACTCCCGCGAGAATTTGAGGAATTGCCTAAAAATGCTCTAGCAGTCACTGTTATTTACCTTGGCTAGTGTTATAGCTATTGTTGTTTGGGAATACTGATTTGAAAATGTAAAGGTAGGCTATATGTGTGGCGGCCTGGGAAAACATCACATGGTGAAAATGTGACTTTCTGGGCTGAATACATCTTTAGAAACTACACACTCCCCTGAATACAAATCTGTTTGAATCACTCGGTATCTTTATCACAACTGAAGTTACATCATTTTCAAGTTGACATGAGTCAAAAAAGTGATAAGGGAGAAAAAAATGTAAACATTACCTGCAGATAGTGATTACATTCATTTAAAACTACTAGAACAAATTATTATGCAAAAAAGAATATTTAATTAAATTAAAGAAGTGTCCAAAATATTTTTTATTTCATTGCGATTACCGACAGTTAACAAAAGAGAGGATAAAATAATTTTCAAGAGAGGAAATCTAGCCGATCCTGTAAAAATCTAATTCACTCCAATTAAAAATGTATAGCCTAAAACCTTCATGTATTGTAATGTTAGTAGCTTAACTCAACAAGTTTAGTACAGTTGTGTGCTATTGTACATGTTTTATCCTCTACATTGGAGATATGGAGAGCATTGCCAATGTGGTGTTGGCTGTCAATTGATATATTTAGTCATGACATTTATTGTACTTGGCAGATGCTGCGCGGCGCAACATTACGTCTCCCGCCGGTTGCTGCATTGCGCAACATTGCGCGACGCAGCATTTTGTATTTGTCATCCTTTTTATGAAGCATATAACATACTGTCATTGGTTCAAATAAACTTGCGATGGGTCTTGTTGATTTTTTAAAGACGACGTGACCATCTAAATGTACCGTGGTTTGCTAAAAATAACGTCAATCAATTAGAAATATATGTGCGTTTATTTTTGAAAATAAACTAGTACGACAGAGGATTTTGACAGCGAGGGCAGTGACATTGAGTTTGAAGATATTGCTGCGTTTGTTTATTCTCAATAAGATATTGCTGCGTTCGTTTATTTTCAATAACCTATTGCTGCGTTCGTTTATATGGGAGGAGTTTGATAGGGAGGAGGTAGTAGAGGATGTTGGGACACAGAAGGAGAGGAGGAGGATGGCTTTCACGGATTCCAGGTAGACCGGAGAACATTGAATAAATACAATAATAAATAGTAATACAATAATGGCATAATGAATAAATAACAAATATAAATACTATAAATATACACAAATAACATAATACATAAATAAATACATGTGTGTCAGTCAGTCAGTCAGTGTGTCTTTGTGTCTGTCCGTGTGAGGATAAAGCTGTTCAACAGCCAAAGAGGAGAGATGTG
>JACXGM010014682.1:0-12446 GCA_016801145.1 Umbra pygmaea | reverse complement strand
ACAAAAGGTGGTGCTACAAAGTATTAAATTAATATTAAATATCCAATAAATTTCGTTCCACTTCATGATTGAGTCCCACTTGTTGTTGATTATTCACAAAAATTACAGTTTCATATCTTTATGTTTGAAGCCTGGAATGTGGCAAAAGGTCGAAAAGTTCAAGGGGGCCGAATACTTTCGCAAGGCACTGTATATAGCACTTAAAGTGGTTCCCCTATGATTACAAGCCAATGAACCCCTTTTAGTGCTATTTTGCACCATTTGTTTTTAGAGTGTACCACAACGTCCAGAATTCAATGTGAACTTTGCACATGTACACTGCAAGTTGCATTGGTGGAGTCGAATTTAATGAAAGGACCTTGGCTACTAGCTAGAAATTATACACGCAATTTGAAACTTTTACTACGGGTCACAATATTGTCCCAGAGCCAAGTCCTACAACGCTTTATTGGCTACAGATTTAGCCAGAATCTGCAACAGATTATTCAAAATTTTACGGTCGTTCCTCCAAGTATTTACACAATCCCCATAGTTACATTGAAGCTAATGTTGATAAACCTCCACTCCAGATAGGCCGGGGGCTGGGTGAAAAGCCCAGACAACGGACTAGTTAGCCAGTCACCCTTTGCTCTAACTCGCCTTTCGTTTGTTATTTCCAAACAATTGTACCAAAAGGTATACAACCACCCTGGCTTTAAATAAAACAGAGTCAGCAGTACTATGTTAGTTATTTTTATTATTTTACATTCGTTCCTCCAAGTATTTACACAATCACCAATAGCTACATTGTAGGTAATGATGCTTCCTTCACTCCAGATAGGCTTGGGGCTGGATAAAAAGCCCAGACAACGGACTAGTTAGCCAGTTACCCATTGTACCATAGTACGCCTAATCACGGACAGAGTACGCAGTTTTATGTTCTCCCCTGTAGTTTCATTTAGGGATCAGTGACTTCACTGATCCGTGAACTCAAAAACTTACGGAAGACAGCTTAGGAAGTGCAGAATGGTGTTTTTTTACCAGGATGTTGGGAATATTACCTGGAAATGATTTTGAGGTGTTAGAACGCTGGAGTGTCCCTTTAATGAAAATAAAATGAATGTAATGTAGGTATACACACAACAACATTTTGGCAAATGGTTCTGTACCTCGGGGCAAGCTCACCACCCATAGTATGATAGTATGTATACATTGCTTCTAATCACAATTTGTAATGGCAATTAGGAATAACAATTATTTTGAGCGATGAGCTTGGTATGCAGTACCAAAATCCTTAGGGCAAACCACGACGACACAAAGTGCTATTTGTTCAAAAAGAATGATGTGCTCTGAAGCCACACAGACCAACACTCGTCAGCTGAGCAGCAGTCATTGTGTCTTTCGGTGGGTGCATAAAGCTGAGACATGTTTCATATTTAATTACTATCATTTGTAATTATGCCAAACTCATGAGGTCCCTCATTATATAAGGGCATGAAGGAGTTACCTTTACCTCTACTTCATGCTAAAGCAGCCCCTGACAATACTTGAGACTTCACATGTAACTGCCTTTAAATTAATAATTGATTAAAGGCCAGGTTGGCCCAATCTGAAATGTTCCTGTTTACTAGATAATATTATCAAAGTATTTGAATTAAATAGCTCTTTTAAAATCATGATAATTGCATTTATGTGTAAGAGGTCAATTGATTTAGTACATTGTTCTCCGTTAATCCCACATATTTGTTCCATACAGAGATGTCATTAGAAGTTCAATTGTAAAACTGTGACTAAAATGTGTTAAATAAAATGTATGTGTGTGTGTGGTATATATATTCATAGTTTGGGGTCAACCAGAAATGTGCATCTTTTTGATTTCTCTAAGGTGGCATTAAATTATAAATATATATACTGTATATCCACATTTTCCAATGTTGCAAATGTCTTTCATTGTTGGAAATCACTGATATAAAATGAATTATTCAAATACAATTGCAAAGCCACTTTTTCAGGAGCTATTATTTATGTGTAATGACTCAGGTTTTGATGATAATTCTTTGTTAATATAAGGCCACCTTGGTGAATGAATGTATCACTTTTGGTCAAAACACATGAAAATTGCTGGGTGACCCCAAACCTTTGAACGTGTGTGTGTGTGTGTTTTTATATGTACACCGATCAGCCATAACATTTGACCACCTGCCTAATATTGTGAAGGTCCCCCTTTTGCCTCCAAAACAGCAGCCCCATATGCAACAAAGTCTAACCATCACAATTTGGCCCTTGTCAAAGTTGTTAAAATTCTTATGATTGCCCTTTTCTCCTGCATCTAACACATCAACTTTGAGGACAAAATGTTCACTTGCTGCCTAATATGAAAAAAGGGCAAGCATAAGGATTTGAGCGATGTTGACAAGTACCAAATTGTGTTGGCTAGATGACTGGCTCAAAGCATCTCCAAAACTGCAGTTCTTGTGGGGTGTTCCCATTCTGCAGTGGTCAGTACCTATCAAAAGTAGTCCAAGGAATGAAAAATGGTGATCCAGTGACAGGGTCATGGGCGGACAAGGCTCATTGATGCATGTGGGGAGCAAAGGCTGGCACGTGTGGTCCGATCCAACAGACGAGCTACTGTAGGTCAAATTGATGAAAAACTTAATCCTGGTTCTGATAGAAAGTTGGCTGATCGGTGTTTAGGTATGTGTGGTGGTTGAATAAACCACTTCAGCCTCCTCGCCAACTGTTTCATCCTCCGACACCATTGGCCGCGGTCGCTCTGTCCTCTCCTTAACCCCGGGTCTTGAAGTTGGAAGGGTGAAATTGTTCCACTCAAACAAATCGAGAACAGCTCCCTTGTTTAATATTCATCTCACTTCTTTCGTCTTGGACCATGGCTCACGAACATCCTCCTTTTAAAAATGCCGGCTACATACTCGGTTATGTGGAGTAACTGTGAAGTTGCCCTTCCAGATAGCGACAACCCTTTTTCCCATGATTTCCACGTCAGATGGAAATGTATGAAAACTAAGCACTTTATTGTACTTATGAGAGGCCTGACACAAAGGCTCACAACAATGCTCAGCGGTAGTGCTCTCAGTTTACTGAAATTTAAACTGTTTCCTCAAATGTAAACTTTTATCGCTTTCACTTGGTAAAATAAATCACTGCAGCGATATGATAGCGGAAGTGGTTTAGCTGGCTGAAATATTGAATTATATTAAATTAGTAAGATAACATCATCTTCAACTTACCATAATGGAACTGATTTAAGCACAGCTGATTACTTTGGTTCATTAAATTCAGGTGCTGGACTTTAATCTCCACTATTCTAAGTGGCCTTTATGGAACAACCCTCAGGTTGGTCTGACTCATAACAACACAAAGTCTCAGCAGTTCATCAGGTTGGTCTGACTCAAAAAACAACAATAACAGGAAAGGTTCTTGTCCACTGTCCTTCAACTAATTTACATACACCACAACATATATTCAAAACATTTTGAATATATGTTCAACATTTTTGAACATATAGTCAAAAAAAGCATTGCTCTTCCTCCCTATCTAAACAGGTCATATTGGCACAAGGTCTCATTATCTCGACATACAATAGTCATAACATATCATCATGAATGTGTCTCCTCCATATTCTTCAGGAGATCATGTGAGGAATCCACATTTCAGTCATCTGTCAAGCTATACGTGTAAGAAATGGTTCAGAGCATACACACTGAAGTAGAATACAATCATACATTTTGAATGGATTTCTCCTAAATTAAAGCTTAAATCTTTCCTTGCCTATGGGATGGCAACACAACCAATCAGACAGTTCGAGATGACAGTATATCTAGTGAGACTCAGGGCACTGTGTTTTAATGACAATCTAGCAGGCAGAGATTACTTTCTACTGTTATAACAGAATTCAGATTCCTTTATCTGGTTATTATATCGAAATCAACTTCTACAGTAACTTTGGATGATTAGAAGTTGAGGTTTGGATTGTTTACACTGAAAGTTTTTTTCATAAAGGTCAAAATTTTGTGGGTCATATCAGACATTGTCACAGCTTAGGAGTATTGTGCCATAGGGGGGTTTTGGGACTGGGTCTCTGTGGCCAGAAAGATCATGTCTCTCTCCCTTTTCATCATTGGACTTAATCACACCTGTCTTCATTCATCTACTGATCATTGTTCATCAGCTGCTCTTGTTCTCCATTTAGTGTTTGTATAACTGTTCCCTCAGCTTCCTGGTCTGTGTGTCTTTGATCCCTGTGCTTGTGAGGAGAGGAGCTAGAGTTAAATATTTCAGTTATTGCTATCCGTGCCTGTACCACGATTATGTACATTAAGTAATTTCTGAAGGAGTTTAAATCTACGTATATTTAGTAATTGCTGTTCCGTGCCTGTACCACGATATGTACTGTAGGCGATTGCTGATGTGTGTGAAACATTTAATGCATATGTCTACTCAGCTCTTCTGTGCCTCATTCCACTACGTGTACTTTGTTTATCAGCCGCCTGTGATGCGTAGATTTATTGTTTTGTACTCTAATAAAGAGAGTGTCATGGAGATCTTGCATTCTGCCTCCTACCAACCACAACAATACAGCCATGCTATATACCACGTTCAACTTAATAATGCCAGGACACAAAGAGGAAATGACTCAAGTTAATTCAAACAGGATCAACTGTATTTGACAAATGACAATTGAATGACGTGTTACATGTACTGTAAATGAGTGTACATGAATCACTTAACAAGAAGAAACTAATAATATTATTCAGTCAAAACAAGAAGACAACTAGGGCTTAGTAATGATGATGTCATGTGGGGTTTGAAGTTATTAATATGGTGGACAAGGGTTTGAAACCATCCCAGAACCAGGAGGGACATACGATCTTTAATTTAGACACCTTAGCAACTCTTTGTCACAAATCGTACTTAATATCTCAGACATAAAAGCCACTGTTTTCCTGGACCAAGGATGAGGTCACTTTATCTCTAAGACACTGTAAATGTAAATCAATAAATGATAAATACATATGTACATTTTCAATCCCCTCTGTTTCAGGTCAATGACAAAAGGGTTTCCAGACACCATGGCCTCCTTGAGAACCTGGATGGACAGCTGCGAATTAAACCTGTAGGCAATAGAAGACTTCATTCTTTATTCTCATTTAGGGCTAAATGGCACGCTGGTCCGATTAAGAGGTCTAATTAGCGCCCATTCTGTCTATTGTTTCAAATGGCAGTCCTTTGAAATCAGGCATCAGTAGTGTGTTCAAGGCCCCTGGTCAGTCACTCACATGGTCTCGCAAGTAAGACACAAGTTTACTTCTGCATGTCATTGTTTTTAGTTGTGATTAAAAGCATATCCATTTTTATTAACTCTTTGGTCCATTCTCCTCCTGCCTGTAAACGGAGATCCCTTCCATTTTGTAAAATATCAGTCAGAAGATTTAGTTAGATCTTTTGGACCACAATGTTGCTACAGATGAATTAGGGTTGTAAATAATTATACAAGATACCTTCAAGGAGTTGCAAACTTCTCTTTCAACTACTGTAGTTATTGTAGTTAGAGTGGGTCTTGAAATAGACCACTTTAAAAGACCACAGCCAGGTTTTGTGTTGAAATAACAGGCCACTAATAAAACAGACTTATTATTCTTTCCAATCCCAGACACACGTGAACCCTTGTTTCTCTCAGTCCTCATTGGACCTTCCCCCGCAACCCCTGGAAAGGGACCAATGGCATAAACTCGTACCGGGGGACATTTTCTCCCTCCTCCCTGGGAAATACGCGTACAAGGTGGTGGCCGTGGACGAAGAAGACCGAACACCCACGTAATGTTCCTCATCATCTCAACACCTATAGATTCCCTAATCTCTAAATGTCGAGTTGGATGTTGTGGAAAATGTATTTGTTTTATATTGATTATATGATTTTAGCTAAAACAAAACATGTTCAGTTACACCGATAGTGTTTGTAGTAAAAGTAAAAATAATAGGCCATACATAATTTAATGGATATCAGATGGTTTGTAACTAGAACTAGAGTGGGAGATTTAATTTATTACCAAAAGCATTTCCTCTCGTTTTGGTGAGTTACAATGATCCTTCATAAACAGTGCATCTTGTTGCAGTTTGCACACTGGTCACAGCCACAATTGAACTAAACTAAAAACCAATCAACAAGAATAATTCCTTACCATAGTTTACAACTCTTATATATTCCTATTTATTTTAATTAATTTGCATTTGTCTCCAAGTTTGATTCAATATATTGACAGCTGGCAAGGTCCACAAAAGCAATCTTATGACAGCAGTTCATTACTCTGTCAAAGCCATTAAACATTTTAAATTAAAAACACATTCACAATCCGGATTTCCTTCATGAATGGCTCACTACAATGTACAGATTAATATACTAAACAGTATACTATCTCAAGGAAACTCAAAATAATATGTTCTCAACTGTTATAAAAGTAAACAGTAAATTATATAAAAATGTGTAGGTCCAGAACCACAATTAATCTTTTCCGTTATAAACTCTCTAACAGTTGTTGTTTTTGGGACTGAGTGTACCCACACTCATATATGAAATGTATATTCTTTAAAGGCTTTAATCACAGGAAATGACCAACTCTTTGGAAAAAGAAAGCTTGATCTCTGGCGCTGTTGTCAGACAAGATGGTGATAATGGTTTACTGAAAAGATGAGGCTTATTCATTAGTGTTGCTGTTAGACAAGGTAACTAATTGTTTGGAATTATATCCTATTTGGAAAAAAGAGTCTTGCTCTCTTGCGCAGTTGTCAGGTGATGTAACTCATTGATTTGCAAATTAATACATCAATTTGCTTTCATCTTAAAATCAGGCCTTTCATCTCTTAAGTAAGAAGAGCCTGAGTGAATAGGTTCCAAGTCATTCTGTATAAATTCAGACCCTAATTATTATTATTTTTCTCAACTGGGTTCTTTTGTTTCTAAAATGTTTCCCTCATGTAACATATTTTGTTTTGATGCTCAAATTGAAAGCTTCCAAACCAGTCACTTTTGTCGAACATCTTTTGCCTATAAAAAAGGCAAAGTGATGACCCATGGAGCAAGTGCAGAGAAGATGTAACATGTTGTCTTTTTCAGTTCTCAAATTGCTGTGTTTCCGCCTCCGCATACTATAACTTTTGTCCCAGTTATGGACCATTGTCCATACATACACAATCAGCCCATTTGAACTATTTTTTCACTAACTGGTTTAAAGGTCTGATTTGATTTGTCAAAAGACGTATTTGTGAAAATCAAGGCATTAAAACATGTTGTCCCCCACTTGCTGTTCATAGGGAATGTGTTTAGTTGTTCTTCAATCTTTAGGGAGATTTTTAGAAGTAAACTACAGTGTTCTTTTTGATGAGAAGGCAATTTCAGATTAAAACAGACAGTATAGCCTAATCCCATTTACATTTTAAATTATATAGCTCTGTTTTGTAGATTAGAAATCTACAGTGTTGTTTTGAAGCAGGCACCCCCAAAAATATTATATATAGGACCAATCATGGATTAAACCGTTGTCTGACACAATACACATTGATTTAGGAAAATCCTTGTCCATCCATTAATTTGAATATAACAATGCAAGTACCGCTACACATTTTAATGACTTCTCTGCATGTGCTAATCAATGTACAGTGGGCTCCAAAACACCTGGCACCCCGACTGGTAATGCACAAATAGTACTGTAAAAATATTAGCAATACAATTATAGAGAGAAACTCAAAATACCAACATGTGTGAAATACTGTACTTTATTCATGTGTCAATGGAACCAAACAAAATCATTCACTGATTACATAAAAAATCAATGGCACTCTTAAAGATTATTGTAAATAACGTCTACCAAAATTAAACCAGGAATAATATCCCACTTATTTAAGTTAATCTATGTCTAAGGGAACCATATTGAGCCATTACGTAACATCACTTCCTGTTCCACTAGGGTATACCCACTAGGGTATAAAAATGAGGTAACACACATGCAATATCCCCATCCAACACCATGAAGAAAACAAAAGATCTGTCAGTTCAAAAGAGACAGATGGTTGTAGACCTTCATAAATAAATCTGGTAATGGCTACAAGAAGATCCACAAACGATTGAAAATACCACTGAGCACTGTCAGGGCAATTATTTTAAAAAAATTTAAAGATATGGAAAAGTTTAAAACCTCACGGATGGAGGACGCATATGCATTTTGCCCCCCAGGATAGGGAGGATGATGGTGAGAGATGCAACAAAGTCCTCAAGAATCACTGTGACAGAATTACAGGCCTTGGTGTCACCGGGTTTCAAATGCACCATCAGACACCACCTGCACAACCACGGCCTCTTTGGAAGGGTTGCCAGAAGAAAGCCCTTTTCTGACCGCAAGACACAGATGCAAGTGCTTGGAGTTTGCCAAATGTAATTTAAATTATGACTGGCAGAAGGTGCTCTGGTCAGATGAGACCAATATTGAAAGATTTGGGCAAATACAGCATCTACATTTTTGGCATTGAAACAGAGATGGATACAAGGAGGTGCACCTCATACCCACAGTGAATTATGGTGGTGGGTCAGTGATGTTTTGTAGCTGTTTTTAATTCAATCCATGAACAATGTTGGTTCCATTGCAACATTACAGAAATACAGTCTCAAGTTGGTATTTTTAAATGTTCTCTATAATTATATAGTTGATGTTTTTACAGTGTTGTTTGTGCATTGTCAGTCAGGCGTGCCTGTAATTTTTTGAGCACACTGTATTTATGAAAATGCCAGTTTGTCACAAGTAAGCGCATCATTCACCAAAGTTTGGGCAAAAATGCATAGTAGGGCCAGAGACATTAGCTGTGACACACATGGGAAAGAACAAATGAATGTATGAACCATCTGACACAGAGACCTTTCTATTGTCTCCCCTTCAATTTCATTACTGGGGGATACAAATCTGTCTAAACACAGCTGTTAAAATAGGAAAACAATTAGATTTGTGCTTTGATTGTTCCATTGCAGAAACATTCAAGCTCTTCCAGAAGAGGAGGTGGTTCTTAAGACTTATGCTGCCTCCCCTGAACGAAGAGACAAACTGGCTCCCACTACAGAGCAGGACCAGAGGGGGACACCACTGTCGCAGGAACCAGCATACAAACTGGGACCTAGTCTGGACCAGGAGGCAGATGTTGAGCTACCCACCTCCCATAGCACCAAGCAGGTTAGGAGTTCAGTAGTCCAAGTGTGTTTATAATGTAGCAATATATGATTTATATATGAATAGGATGTAGTCCTGGCAAGTGTGTTTATAATGTAGCAATATATGATTTATATATGAATAGGATGTAGTCCTGGCAAGTGTGTTTATGATGTAGCAGCCTTTTGGAAGTTACCTTCGGAACCAAAGCTGCTCCTTTTTGAAATCCCACTTTTATCTTGGGAATCACACTTTTGCCGTTTGGCAAACCACCATCAAATACTGTATAATGTTATTATGTACAGTACGGTATATACAGTTGAAATCAAAATTATTCAACCCCCATTGCAAATCAGGTTTATTGTCAAAATGTACAGACTTTCAGCTGTTTGCAATGAACAAATCAAACAAAAGCTATCGAAATGGCACACAATTGGGGACTATCTTATAGAAAAATTGTGTTTTATTCCTCCAGTAGTTCCAGAGACTCATAGAATCCATGCCCAAGTTCATTGAAGCTGCAGACTTGTGGTGGACCAACACCTTTTTCTTTTAATTTGTTACCTGTCTCTATATAATTGTATATGTTGTGAATGTGGTGGTACCAATAAACACTGTTTGCATCGATGTTGTCTTCTGACATACAAAGGCGGCATTAATGGAAGCAGAAAAGGAGAAGAACGAGCTGAAAGTGGAACCAAAAAAAAGAGTGTTGCCTGCATGGATGATGGTTCCTGCTGCAGCAGTCAAGAGCCCATCCACCCTCAAAGGTATCACTCAAATTTTGGGCTTTGACCTCATGGATTTTAGGGTAATGATTGAAAGTTGACTTACAGGGACCCCAACCCATTAGTCAATCCTGGGACCCCTTCATATGTTGTCCCATATAGCTGATGAATGTTTACGCTCACTGTACTCTGAGTTGCTCTGATCTGAAGTAAATTACATTACATTTTCCATTAACAGCAATTTACCCCATCAATTTGCCATCCATTTGCTTAGTGTATATATTAACATGTTTTTACATTTTTTACTTAAAAACATCATCCCTCATCTACATTTGCATTATCTTTCTCAATAATAATTTGACCTTTGCATGAAATTATTTAAACACTCTCAATATACAGTTACATTTTTTTCAGTTGTTATTTGTAATGTACAAATAACAATATCAGGGTGTTCGTGGGCTTGTAAATTAAGAGCATTAAAAATTGTTGAACGTCATCTGAGAGGTATAACATTTTCAAACCCCCATCCATCTAGGCCTATGAGTTTCAATTTGTGTTAAGGGCAGGCCTTTCGTCTAAAATTCCTAAAATTCACGTGGATATATTTATATGTTGCGAGTAAAACCTGACCGATATCATGTGACGTGGTGTTTGTTCACATGCGCGCTTAAACAAACTGGGTACCTGGCTGGCATCCTGCCAAACCTGTTTGTCAGTTCACTTCTATTTCAGTAATTTTAGAGACATTATGGGGAAATGCAAGTTTTCGGACCTCTGGTTGGAGGATTCTAGATTTAAAGACTGGCTTAGGCCAGTATTTGGCAACAGCCGAGAGGCTTATTGCCACGTCTGCAAGAAGACGATTATGGGGCCGGGTATTATGTTGGGGGGGGTTAAAATTGTAAAAATGTATTGATATATTTCTAGACACAGTATCTTTACTGTTATTTTTCCTGTCAATTTTTATAAGTAAATTTATTTAAAAAAAAGAAGATGATTAATATAACCTGGGTGGGGGTGAATACAGTCAAATCGCATATGGAATCATATAGCCACCAAACTAGGATGCACGGACGTAGCGATGAGCTTCCCAAATCAATGTTTTGCGCTACGGCTACATCACCAACCTCCACTGCTTTGCCCTCCACCTCCACTGATCTCCCGATGCGAACCAATGCCAACAGTAGTCCTACCAGCATAGTCAACAGGTGCATGACGTCAGACAGCAGACACTATGCCCTGTCACAAACCGCTACGTTGTGAGCTGAGTTGCTGTGGTGTTTAGACCTAGCAACTAAACACCACTCTTTCAGTTCGAACAAAGGCATTGGAGAACTGTTTTGAAATATGTTTCCAGACTCCGACGTAGCCAAATCCTTTGCTTTAGGCAAGGATAAGACCGCTTACATTATCAAATTTGGTATTGCACCATATTTTAAGAAGCAACTGGTGGAGACCATAAACAATGCTGGGTTCATTCTAATGTTTGACTAGAGCCTCAACCAATCCTCCAAAAATAAAAAACAGATGGACATACATATTCATTTTTGAGGATGGTTGTGTCAGGTCAAGATATTTTGGCTCAGAATTCCTGGGACATGCAAGAGCTGATGACCTGCTGCAGCACATCAAAGTAAGTTTATTTTCATTTAATTATTGGTAGGCCTATGCTTACATAGTTGTTTACATTTGAATATTTTCACGCATTTGTGATTTTATTTGTTTAGCCTACGGTTGCTTTTCTGTAATACTAGCTATAATATTGGAAAATGTATTTAATTCAATGGAAGTTGGAGTAGACTATCTGTAAATATGCACATTCAGGATTAATAGCTCCAGTCTAGGCCACAAGCAGGCAGGCCATGGGGTCATGCTCTACCTCTTATATTGGCTCAATATCTAGGCCAATGGTTCTCAAACTTTTCACAGAGTACCCTCTCAGAAAATATTTGGTTTTCCAAGTACCACCTTTGGTCACATTGCTTGTGATGGGCATAGTGTTATAGACTTACTGTAATGCTTAATCTGAAGGTTGAACATGGCTCTGATAAAGCCAAACATAAATTATATGGATTTTGTTTAAATGATTATATTGTATGTTTAATCGTATCCTGAGTACCACCAATAGTGAGCCACAGCTGGAGAACCAATGATCTATCTTAGACAAAACAGTCCTGACATCTATCACTGTCAAATGTAGCCCAACACTTGGCTCATGTGTTACTTTAGGATAATAATGCTATAATTATAGGTAGAGCTGGGCGATAAAACGATAACGATAATTATCGCGATATAATTTCTTCCGTTAAAACAATATCAAGAGTTTGATAAATGTTCAAAAATGTTTATGTACCAAAAGCGGAACGAAACTCATTTGAACTGCGCGCCACACGGACCATATTCACTCGGCTCAAAGTCCAAACTGGTTTTATCTGTGGTTATCATGATCTAAATACATGATACTGGATGACCAACGGTTAATTTTAATAAAACTCAAACATTCATATTACATTTTACCAATTACAAA
>JACXGM010014681.1:0-21921 GCA_016801145.1 Umbra pygmaea | reverse complement strand
TTTGTATGGCCTCCAAACTTTGCACACTGGTCCAGGAGCCCTGGGGGCTTGAAAATAAGTAATAAAAAGCCTTATTCATTATAGTTTACATGCTTTTACACATAAAAAACAACAAAATATACATACATTCTTTAGTTTTTTGGGATAAATATTTAATAAAACATAAAATTCAATGACCCAGGATGTTGGATTTCATTCACCCATGTTGTAGCCATGGGTCTGCTGAGTCCAGAACCATAAGGCACTTCACTGTAGGTCAAAGTATGACCTTTCTAGAGGCTAAAAAGTCAACTATATGCCAGGCGGACCTAAAACCTTTTAGACCTTGAAGGGTTTTAAAGGAGCTATTTGATTAAATATTAGAACACCATGATGAGTACGACCAGGATGCTGTGCGCTGTGCTGATGGATACAATGCACATCTGGATGATTTTTGAGTTTAGTTTTTTGCTTTCCACCTTTCATTAGATTTTTGAGTATTCTGATTTGTTTTTGCAATACTACAGAACAAATTGCTCGATATAAAGTTCTGTCTGGGCAGAATTGATGAGTTTTGTGACACCATTGAGAGGGAGAGAGGAAAGTTTGGTGAGATTTATGAATCTACTGTGCGCAAAACAGGTATGCCAAACACACGGAGAGGGCAAGCGCAGGGGGACATTTGTGCAAGGAAACTTCACAGTGACATTTTGGACAACATCCTTGCCCAGATACGGAACCGGTTTAAAGACGACGAGAAAATCATGTATCTCACCCTCCTCGACCCTCAGCAGTTTCAGATATACAGGAAAAAATTACCGGACGCGGCCTTCTCGAGCTTAACGCAAAGCTACGTATTTCTCTTCAACCTCCCCCGGCTTAAGACAGAACTAACTGTACTGAATGTCATGACTGATTTTGACCTTGCTTTCCTTCAGCAGAAAGATATTTGCATCAGCATGTGTCAACATTAGTCATTGGCATGTTTGGTGACAATCCCGGTATATACTGCCTCGGTCCAGCAGTCATTTTCAGCACTAAAACGCATTAAAACGTCTTCAAGAAATAGGACTGGGCAGGATCGACTATCAGCACAGGGCTCCATGGCGATAGAAAAAGAACTGTTGTTGGAACTTAAACGCAAAGATGTGCTGTACGACTGCATCGTGGAAGTCTTAAAAAAAGAGAGGATGGACTTTGTTTTCCAATAATGAGCAGCTTTGGTAAGTTTGATGGATTTTTAATATATTTTTACTATACTTAGTGCATGTACAGTGCCTTGCAAAATTATTCAGCCCCCTTGATATTTTCAACCTTTTGCCACATTTCAGGCTTCAAACATAAAGATATGAAATTGAAAAAAAGAAAAAGCTTGGGAAATCTTTCTGTATCCAAATCCGGCTTTAAACTTCTGCACAACAGTATCTCGGACCTGCCTGGTGTGTTCCTTGTTCTTCATGATGCTCTCTGTGCTTTCAACGGACCTCTGAGTCTATCACAGAGTAGGTGCAATTATACAGAGACTTGATTACAAACAGGTGGATTCTATTTATCATCATTAGTCATTTAGGTCAACATTGGATCATTCAGAGATCCTCACTGAACTTCTGGAGAGAGTTTGCTGCACTGAAAGGGGCTGAATAATTTTGCTTGCCCAATTTGTCAGTTTTTTATTTGTTAAAAAAGTTCGAGATATCTAATAAATTTCGTTTCACGTCATGATTATGTCCCACTTGTTGTTGCTTCTTCACAAAAAATTACATTTTTATGTCTTTATGTTTGAAGCCTGTAATGTGGCAAAAGGTCGAAATGTTCAAGGGGGCCAAATACTTTCGCAAGGCACTGTACTGTATTTGTATTCAAGCAGGGGGAGATAAACAGACACTTCTTCCTAGCGCCAGGCAGTGTTGGGTATAGTTACTTTTAGGATTACTTTTAGTTACTTGATGAGTTCACAAGTTTTGGGAAGTCCCTAATTGAGACAAAATTATCAGGTTAATGGAGTTCATATTTTACTGGTGACCATGAATGATATGTTCTTTACTCCTTCTATTTGTTTTATAGGTCACTGTTATGATATGAATATCAATATCTGACAACCTGTATCCTCCTCTGTCAAAGCTTCTACTCTGGCACGATGGAACAGCTTGCTGGTGGTGATAAACCTACATTGTCTTCTGTCTTCTGGTCCCGCTACATTGCAATGACTGCATTTGAAAAAGAAATCTAACTTATCTAATTTTGATACATCCTTTGATTTATAATTTTTGGCCTTCCTCTTTTGGGATTCATTTTTGTGTTGAAAAATGCTAATTTTTGAAATTGTAATTTTCTATTCACCACTTCCTTTATTTGTTTTTGGCCATTGTCTGTGGATAGCTAGCTCAACTGTTGCCTAAATATACAGTGGGGAGAACAAGTATTTGATACACTGCCGATTTTGCAGATTTTCCTACTTACAAAGCATGTAGAGGTCTGTAATTTTCATCATAGGTACACTTCAACTGTGAGAGGCGGACTCTAAAACAAAAATTCAGAATATCACATTGTATGATTTTTAAATAATTAATTTGCATTTACTTATTTAACGTATGGCCATGTTTACAAACTGATAGATTCTCGAATCAGCTTGAGCCAAGACAATATCATTTTCAATACTGTTTTAATTTACAATTTGGTTCGAGTGGATTTGAAGATGTTGCTGAAATATATTGAAATCTATCGTAGTGTAAAGAGCCTCTAAAACAGAAACAACAATACTTTGGAAATGATTTGCACAATGAATCTCAGAATGCCTTTCTTAACATAGAATTGAAACTATTGATTAACATGAGTTATTTAGCATATTCATTTGATTTATTGTCATCAAAACACTGAAATACCATGTTGTCTTATCTAGTGGCAACATTTTTTTTCATATAGCCTTAATTAATACTTTGGCATGTTTGTTTGTCATTATTCTACCAGGCAAGTTGTCTGAGAATTTTTTTTTCATTTGCAGCAATGGCCTGGGGAGAAGGGGGGGAGTGGTAAAGTGGAATTCAAATTGCCCATCCTGGCCCCATGTACGTCGCGGGCCAAGGTGCGACTGCACCGACCTCACCGGCTGGAGCTACGACATTGTCTCTACCAGTCTTTCACATTGGTTCCTGGTGACTTTATGCCCATCCTTGCACAAACATTCAAGCAGCTCGGCTTTGTTTGATGGTTTGTGACCATCCATCTTCCTCTTGATCACATTCCAGAGGTTTTCAATGGGGTTGATTTAACACACATTGGCAGTAGTCTCTTCTAAAAACATGTCTGGCAGTGTATATGCTGTTGAAATAGTGTGGCACAAAAGCCCATGCATTCTGCATCAGTGTTGCATGAACGTCCCCCCCTGGAGAAAACTGGCAGGC
Source organism: Umbra pygmaea (assembly GCA_016801145.1). Classification (NCBI taxonomy): domain Eukaryota; kingdom Metazoa; phylum Chordata; class Actinopteri; order Esociformes; family Umbridae; genus Umbra; species Umbra pygmaea. Next base: position 18,541 of record JACXGM010014681.1, on the reverse strand, counting down.
TCCAGAACTGTCTGGAGGCAACAAGCAGGGCCAGTCCCACCCCTGAACAGCTACCTCCCACCAGGACCAGATCAAGAAAGATATGAAGGCCACAGTAGAGCTGGCCATTGGGTAAGCTGAATGGGAAGAGTAAGCCCAAACCATGTTAACCTGGATGGTGCTCAGCCCCAACAAGACAAACGTCCAGGTGATTAATGGGAGGCTGTTGATGCTGTGCCCACCCGTGTCCACCAGGGGGCTATCCTACAAACACAGTCACCCACGGAGACTCTCAATTTGAAGTCTTCTCACATCTCTGTTCTTCAACAAAATTCCTTTCTGGGCCCCGAACCAAGGGGGTAGGCTTACAATGAAGGACCTTACCTGAACCAAGGGGGTAGGCTTTCAATGAAGCACCTTACCTGAACCAAGGGGGTAGGCTTTCAATGAAGCACCTTACCTGAACCAAGGGGGTAGGCTTTCAACGAAGCACCTTACCTTATCCAAGGGGGTAGGCTTTCAATGAAGCACCTTACCTGAACCAAGAGGGTAGGCTTTCAATGAAGCACCTTACCTGAACCAAGAGGGTAGGCTTTCAATGAAGCACCTTAGGTTTGCATTCCATTCATTTTAGAGGTCACTTTGACAGTGAATAAATTTACATCCGAAGTGTTTAAAGACTCTATTTGTCCATTGTTAATTTCTAAAGAAACGGGACAATGTATAAAAAGCTCTATTACCTTGTATCTCACGTTATGGCCCATAGCAGTTGTCTTTGTGAAAATATGCTAACTATTGTGTCATAACAACGCAACTTACTGCTGCACAGTAGAGAAATTACCGTAAAGTCCAGGAGAAGCTCGCAGGCAATCAGGGGACGTGGAGGAATACAGTCCAAATTACATAATGTTTAATCAGAATGTTTACCAAAAGTTGGTCCTGCTTTACGCTCATGGACCACTCCTACTCACGCTCTCCTTTCTCTTCAAGAGATTCGACATGATTCAGATTTCTCTTGGCACGGCTAAGATAAGAATTCCAACTTTCAGAGACATTGCCCATGTCACATCTACGTCATCACGTTCAGCTTGAGGCTGCGCAGTACGCTCGGCTATCATCTAAAATGTGCTTCTAATTGACTTCATGTTCTCTCCATAGGATGGTAAGGTTTCGTCCATCTTGTATACTGTCATTTCCCTGAACACGGTCAATGTCTCCAATCCTTGTGTCCTACCCTTTTATTAAATTCATTGCCTCCAATAAACGTTAGGCACTTGAATACATTATTAGGAATTGTTTCAGCCAACAGTAAATACACTAGCTATTTCTTGGTCATCAATTGTAATGTTAATCACTTAACCAGAATGGTACATATGGAGTTTTCTCTTTTGCCCACTTGCGTATAATGATTGCTCATGCAGAACAGTACAGAAACAGCATAGTGAGCTTTTGGAGAAAGCATCTGTTTGGCAATTTCAACTTGTGCCTCGTTAATATACAGGATGTTATTTCCCTAAGCGTCCACGATGTTAGAACGCCGTAGAATGAAAATTACCCTCACTTTAGGCCCCAAAGGGAGTAATGTGTGATAAAAAGTTAAAGAGTTCATTATACATGATGAGTTATGTATGGTACTTAAAGAACTTCATTAGTTGAGTGAAAAGTAATTTCTGTAGGTTAGGCGGCAATTGGGGAAAAAAACTGTTTCACACCTCCAGATTTGAACGAAAGCAAAGGTTTAGACACCAAAACATATAGCGAACAAAGCTGTTGGGCGATGAACCCTTAAGCAGAAGAATACCCGTGGGCTGTATGAGACGTATGAAAGGTTATGATTTATAATAGTAAATGGAAACATCTGCGCCCTATCAGGCACCCTAATCCCTACATAGTGCTCTACATTTGATTCATGCCATTGGGACCCTGGCCAGGATAGTGCTTTACATAGGTAATAGTGTGCATTTTAGAACACTTTTCCTTTTCTGGCTCATCTCCTGGTCCGTCTCATCTGCGGTGCCAGGGGCGTGCCATTTAAGAAGCCTGATGACATTATGTGTTTCCCTGGTGATATTTGGCCTCTGGCACTCGAAGATATGCCCTTCCTGCTCCAGACGCCCCCTGAGCCAATACAGGCCGTGTAATGCAGCTGGCATTCCTAATGCTGTGGCTTTGTGACTGCGTGACACTCAATCCCCAACAATATTGCGTACTGTAATGCATCATTCAACAGATAGGTGGAAGGCAGACTTTTCCACAGCAAATGGTTTAGTAGGTGAAAGAGATGGAATATGGCTACAGTATAAAAATGCATAGCGTTTTTTTGGGGGGGGGTATTATTCATATTTTTTTTCAATGACAGACCACTAGGAACATAGCCTAGGAAGCCAGGCATGTAGGGGGAGACACACAGGAAGGACAGAAACAGTGGCTGTGCCGGGGATCGAACCGCTATCGCCAGTGAACATGTGGTCCAGAGTTTATAGCTTAGACCACTATACCAACTCTGGCAAACGCATAGTGTCGTTACCAAATGTCTGCTGTTTAAAACACCGGAGGGAGTAAATCCACTGATTAAACACGTTTAATTGAAGACAAATAACATAGCGACACAGGATCTGACAGATTGAATACACATTACTGTTTATCTTAACACACAATATGGGCAGTTATTTCAATAGCAAAAATTATAACCACAAATTGTGTATTCCTTTGGAAATGTGTAAATATCTCTTGAGATAAATATACTTAACAGTAGAAAATAATAATAATAATAATAATAATAATGAAACAAAAGTGTGTTGTGGTATTGAAAGTTCTGCTCTTTTAATAAGATTAAAATAAATGTTTCTGTGTTGTGGCTGGGGCTTTTTGGAAATGACACATAAAACACTGAAAACAGCTAATTTCCAATTTCTCTGGAGAGCAGGGCCACATCGTTCCCAATATGCTGATGTACCGCAATTGCTTTCCCTGTTACAAATGGCCTGGGATATTAATATGAACACCCTATTCTGGAAACCATTTACTGTCTGGCTGGTTTAAAATCATCTCTGAATTGAAATAAATGTGTTCCCTTCACCACGCAGGTAATTCTCATTAAAGTAGTATTAATGAAAACAGCTGCAATTCATGTTCCATCCTTACAAAACCCTCCATGAAACTTTGCCCTGAGATTTCCCCATTTCCCATGACTAAAGATCGCTCTCGACAAGGACTGAATTGTAGCAGGTTTCCATTGTCCGGTGGAATGCAATAATCCTGGCTGGATAATCTCCCTCTATTGTTCTCTATCAGTCTATAGAGTCTGACTTTATTCTCTGTTGGTTTCCTAAGACCAAGATTGGACAATGCTGCTGTGATGAGCTGTCACGTTACAATGTCTGGCATTGGTCACTTTTGAAAATATTCATTATTTCTTCAGTTAGGAAGTAATATTTATTATAAACCACATGGTTCAAATCCTGGATGCTGATTGGCTGAAAGCTGTTTCGCATGAGACTGTCTACTTTGGTTATGATATCATAAAAACATTTTACTTTTTTGACTGCATTAGTAACCAGGTTGTAATAGCAGTAAATCAACCTACAGTGCCTTGCGAAAGTATTCGGCCCCCTTGAACATTTCAAACTTTTGCCACATTTCATGCTTCAAACATAAAGATATAAAACTGTAATTTTTTTTGAAGAAGCAACAACAAGTGGGACACAATCATGAAGTGGAATGAAATTTATTGGATATTTCAAACTTTTTTAACAAATAAAAAACTGACAAATTAGGCGAGCAAAATTATTCAGCCCCTTTACTTTCAGTGCAGTAAATTCTCTCCAGAAGTTCAGTGAGGATCTCTGAATGATCCAATATTGACCTAAATGACTAATGATGATAAATAGAATCCACCTGTGTGTAATCAAGTCTCCGTATAAATGCACCTGCTCTGTGATAGTCTCAGAGGTCCGTTGAAAGCACAGAGTGTCACATCCTGCCCAGCAGATGGCAGGTGTGATCAGGTACTGAGACCATGGACTCATGTATTTAGTTATTTGTGTGTTTAGTTGTTTATTGGACCAGTGCTTATGTACTGTTGATTTCGTTATTGTAGGTATTATATGAGTATTGTGTGTGAGTATACGGGTGCTATAATTATGTGTGCTGTGTAGCACCTTCCACTCCTTCACCTGGTACAGGTAGGGACTAAATGCACCTAATCATCTGATTCCTTCCAGCCGGTCAATCGGTCCCTATATCTAGCCAGGTGATTGAGAGGAAGGCGCGATTCATTATTATATTGTCACGTTGGTGTATGTGCAGGAGATGTTGAAGGTCGTTCCGGGATTACTTTCAGCAAGATTGGTAAACGTGAGTCACCTATGTCCATGTGTATAGGCAGTGAGTGTTTATTAGATACTTCCTTTCTGACGTTGTCATTACTCCATGTAAGAAGAGTGTGCATATTTCCAGGAGGAGTATAATTCTGTATGAAGTGTTCAGCATTCCTTGCGGCTGGTAATAGCACGTGGTCTATAGTGTTAGGAATCTCGTGATATGCATATTCGGCTAGGTCGTACCCTGCAACCTGTTCGCCCTGTGTTTTCCGGATCGATCTCAATAAATCCAGCAAGTATGCTTGCCACATTTGCCAGCCTGTGTCCTCCTCTCTCTTCTACCCACGCACCACACCAACGTTCTTGACACAGAGAGCATCATGAAGAACAAGGAACACACCAGGCATGTCCGAGATACTGTTGTGGAGAAGTTTAAAGCCGGATTTGGATACAGAAAAATTTCCAAGCTTTAAACATCCCAAAGAGCACTGTGCAAGCGCTAATATTGAAATGGAAGGAGTATCAGACCACTGCAAATCTACCAAGACCCAGCTGTCCCTCTAAACTTTCAGCTCATACAAGGAGAAGACTGATCAGAGATGCAGCCAAGAGGCCCATGATCACTCTGACTGAACAGCAGAGACCTACAGCTGAGGTGGGCGTGTCTGTCCATAGGACAACAATCAGTCGTATACTGCACAAATCTGGCCTTTTTGGAAGAGTGGCAAGAAGAAAGCCATTTCTAAAAGATATCCATAAAAAGTGTTGTTTAAAGTTTGCTACAAGTCACCTGGGAGACACACCAAACATGTGGAAAAATGTTCTCTGGTCAGATGAAACCAAAATCGAACTTTTTGGCAACAATGCAAAACGTTATGTTTGGCGTAAAAGCAACACAGCTCATCACCCTGAACACACCATCCCCACTGTCAAACATGGTGTTGGCAGCATCATGGTTTGTGCCTGCTTCTCTTCAGCAGGGACAGGGAAGATGGCTAAAATTGATGGGAAGATGGATGAAGCCAAATACAGGACCATTCTGGAAGAAGTCTGCAAAAGACCTGAGACTGGGACAGAGATTTGTCTTCCAACAAGACAATGATCCAAAACATGAAGCAAAATCTACAATGAAATGGTTCACAAAAAAACATATCCAGGTGTTAGAATGGCCAAGTCAAAGTCCAGACCTGAATCCAATCGAGAATCTGTGGAAAGAACTGAAAACTGCTGTTCACAATCTCTCTTCCTCCAATCTCACTGAGCTCAAGTTGTTTTGCAAGGAGGAATGGGCAAAAATGTCAAAAAATGACATACCCCAAGCAACTTACAGCTGTAATCGCAGCAAAAGGTGGCGCTACAAAGTATTAACTTTGGGCTGAATAATTTTGCACGCCCAATTTTTCAGTTTTTTATTTGTTAAAGAAGTTTGAAATATCTAATAAATTCCATTCCACTTCATGATTGTGTCCCACTTGTTGATTCTTCACAAAAAATTACAGTTTCATATCTTTGTTTGAAGCCTGAAATGTGGCAAAAGGTTAAAAATATCAAAGGGGCCAAATACTTACGCAAGGCACTCTAAGTGCTCGTTAGCAATGTGCATGCCTAATAATCAGTCTAAGGTATGGTATATTGACAATATCACATCCCCTGAAATGCCTTTCAACATTTTGTTTATTGAGATCAACTTGGAGTATTGTGCACATTTATTTTCAATATTGGTGACCCAAGCAGGATAAAACCAAAAATCCTGAAATAGCAAGCCACACTAGTATGCCTTATGACTTTGCCAAGTGGGAAAACGAAAAGAACGATTTGAACGATTCAGATACTAGTACCGAGCAGTATAATGGGTCATAGAAGTAATGTGCCTGCGCGAAAATGAACGAAATGAACGATCCAGTATGAATCGTACGTACCGGTCTTTTAAAAGATTCGTTCAAAATGAACGAATCGTTCATGAATCGCCCATCACTACCGTTCATTCGTACGCTGGAATTGGAGTGATACGAATTTTTTGTAAATCACACGTGAGTCTCGTCGTAAGATGATTTCTGCACTCAGATCTACACTGGTTTCTACGCACATTTGATAAATGAGGGCCATAGTGTTTAGAACTTATTCAAACATCAAGTTCTTTGTTTACCTTTGCAAAACTTCGATCAGCTGCCTGCTGATGTCCGGCTGCTGCGGAACCGTAGTGCTTTCACTCAAGATAGAGGGGGCGGAGTTATCAGGTTTAACGACAGTTTTAGGAGCGAAAAAGATTTACACAAGCTATTTTAACAGATAGAAAGACGTAAATGGTGACCAATTGCGTTGATTTATTGAAGAAGAAAAAACACCACCACCCAAAAAGAGGGCACTTCGGACAAAAAGGGCACGTGCGCCACTGCAAAGTGTATGTGTTATAATTTGGGACTTGGCAGTGAAAGCTCAACTACACTCTTCAAGAAGGTTCCAAAAGGGTTCTGTGAGAATGGATAATGTTCTACATTACAAAACCTTTAACATTCCAAGTATAATTTTGAAAGAAACATTTCTTTAAAGATTATTCTGAAGCTTACACATAGGGTTGAACCTAGTAATAAACAGGTGTCTGATGCAACACATTGTTTACAACAGGAAGTAGTTTCTTGTCATCTATAGAACAGCAAATGTGTTCCATATTATCTATAGGTCAAGGAATTCATTTAGAATAATATATAGCACAAGGAAACAAATCCCATATCATCTATAGAACAACTAAGTAGTTACAAATTATCTATAAAACAAGGAAATTAATACATATCATCTACAGAAAAATGAATTATTTCCAAATCAATTATAGAAAGAAGTAATTTTATATCATCTAAAGTACCAGGAAGTAGTTCCATATTGTGACGTTGTCCCGTTCCCCCTCATTACAACCTACAGTGCATGACAACACTCAGGAACCCGCGTGTCATGAACGCACCCCTGTTATCAGATCAATATCACCAGAATTCTAAACACCTTCTCTCATGTTGGTCTGTATATGAACACTCTCTACACATCTCCTCATTGTGAGGTATTGAACGTATAGTCCTACTGGGCATTTATTCCTGTATTGTATTTTCTGGCTAGACCTTGTTTTTTTGAGTATTTCGGATTACGACTTTTGGATATTCCCTTGGTACCTTTGCTTGGATTGCTGGTTTAACCCGTGTATTATTTTTTGCCTGTCTGAGAACCAGCTCCCATGTCTTGACCCTGCTAGTACGACTACTCGCTCCTGTGAACTGACCCCGCCTGTACGACTACCCGCTCCTGTGAACTGACCCCGCCTCTACGACTACCCGCTCCTATGAACAGACCCCGCCTGTACGACTACCCACTCCTGTGAACTGACCCCGCCTGTACGACTACCCGCTCCTGTGAACTGACCCTGGCTGTACAACTACCCGCTCCAGTTAACTGACCTTGCCTGTAAGACTACCCGCTCCAGTGAACTGACAGATCTGTGTCTGACTGATAGATCTGTATCATGTATCAAACAAAAAAAAGCAGTTCCAAATAATCTTTATAACAAAGAAGTAGTCCCATATCTCTTTTCTCACAAGGAAGTAGTTCCATATCATCTATAGAACAGGGAAATACACTCACCTAAAGGATTATTAGGAACACCATACTAATACTGTGTTTGAACCCCTTTCGCCTTCAGAACTGCCTTGATTCTACATGGTAATTATTCAACAAGGTGCTGAAAGCATTCTTTAGAAATGTTGGCCCATATTGATAGGATAGCATCTTGAAGTTGATGTAAATTTGTGAGATGCACATCCAGGGCACGAAGCTCCCGTTCCACCACATCCCAAAGATGCTCTATTGGGTTAGGATCTGGTGAGATCCCATTCTCCTCTGACCTCTAGCATCAACAATGTATTTTCGCCCACAGGACTGCCGCATACTGGATGTTTTTCCCTTTTCACACCATTCTTTGTAAACCCTAGAGGTGGTTGTGCGTGAAAATCCCAGTAACTGAGCAGATTGTGAAATACACAGACCGGCCCGTCTGGCACCAACAACCATGCCACGTTCAAAATTGCTTAAATCACCTTTCTTTCCCATTCTGTCATTCAGTTTGGAGATCAGGAGATTTTCTTGACCAGGACCACATCCCTAAATGCATTGAAGCAACTGCCATGTGATTGGTTGAGTAGATCATTGCATTAAGGAGAAATTGAAAGGGTGTTCTTAATAATCCTTTAGGTGAGTGTAGTTCCTTATCATCTGTAGAACAAGGAAGTAGTTCCATATCATCTGTAGAACAAGGAAGTAGATCCTTATCATCTGTAGAACAAGGAAGTAGTTCCATATAATCTATAGACCAAAGAAGTAGTTCCAAAGCATCTATAGAACAAGTAAGTAGCTTCATATAATCTATAGAACAAGGTATTAGTTCCAAATCAACTTCTAACAAGGAAGTAGATCCATATCATCTATAGAACAAGGAAGTAGTTCCATATAATCTATAGAACAAGGAAGTAGTTCCATATATCTATATAATAAGGAAGTAGTTCCATATCATCTATAGAACAAGGAAATAGTTCCTTATCCTCTATAGAACAATTATATAGTTCCATATCATCTATAGAACAAGGAAATTGTTCCATTTTATCTATAGATCAAAGATGTAGTTGCATATATTCTATAGAACAAGAAAGTAGTTGCATATCATCTACAGAACAATGAATTAGTTCCAAATTATCTTCATAACAAGGAAGTAGTTCCATATCATCTATAGAATAAGGAAATAGTTCCATATCATCTATAGAACAAGGAAGTAGTTCCATATCATATATAGAACAAGGAAGTAGCCCCAGCACCTTCCTTGTCTCCCCCTGATTCTTACTGCCCTCTTGCCCTCTCCTCCACCTAAGTTCTTCTTCCTCTTTTCATCCTGTGTCCATTGGCCAGAGATGGGCTTGTCATGTTTTTTGGCCCTCCCTATTGATTGGTTCTATATTGGCCCTTGCTCTTTCTCTGATCAAGACCACAATCAGGCTGATAAGACTCATTATATCCTATAATTTCTGTCAATTGACATGTTGAACTACAATCCCCTCTCCCTCATCCATGAAAAGATCATATGAAATGTTCACTTGATACCATTAGCATTGTATTTTTGCTTATGGCTCTGTACAGGCCAGGTAACAGTGGAGCAATGGAAAGAACTATACAGTGTTGAAAGTTATGCTGGAATTATGTTTTTAAATTTAAGAGAACTTCTTGTTGCAGCATAGAAGACACAGCTGCTGCACAGGAACTTGGAGAAAGCCTCTACATGACAGCTTTGGGTGCAGTCAATGTGTTTGTTGAATAACAGTGGAGAAACACTCTAGAAAAAAATAAATTTAGACTCCCCCTAAGTTACAGTTGAGGATCTTTGTTGTCTTTGGTGGGTGAGAGAAGGGAGTTTGTTTCAGCTGTGGGCAGGTGCAGCAGGTAACAGAGTGCTGTTGACATGTGTTATCTCTGATGACAAACAGCAGCAGGGCTCTGAAATTAAAGTTGTGACAGAAGAGTCGTCCTGATCCGTCTCAGTGCTCCTGGGAATACCGAACTATCACCAGCCACAAACATGTCCACATTATAATTGTTCTGCCATCCTTTCTCTCTTTTCATCTCTTTTGTACTTTCTATCACTATCCACACCGCCCACCGTCACTTTCTATTTTGATTATTTTTTGTACTTTCATTTTGATTATTAAGCTCTTTTGAATTTCCATCTTATATTAATTCATTTTAAACTCTTAGACTGACGGGCTACCAGTCCCAAGCTTTTAGAACTTCTTTTACTTTCTTTGCCCCTTACATATGATATGAGATACAATGTACTTTTAACACCATTCAAAGGTGATTGACGATGGAAAGCATCAAATCGTCAGAATAATGGTTGGTACCATTGGAAAGAGGGGGTTCAGCTGCAAAGATTAAGAGGTGGTTTGTCCATGTGGATTCATCACAGCCAGAGATATTGAGCCTCGTACATAGTGGTTTATTGACCTATTTGTACCTCCCTCTAATATTGTCACACCAGTTCTCAAGACCTGCTGGGGACATGTCAATATGAATATTAAGGGCAAATCTTCATGGTTTACATGCATTCTACAATTATTATCTAAAAATTGAACTCTATTTGACATCATGTATGAAAATCCATGTCTCAGAATGTTGGATTTCATTTATTAATCTTGAAGCCAAGAATCTTCTGAATCCAAAACTATTGACAGTTCACCGTAGGTCTAAGTATTACCGTTTCATAGGCCAAAATATCAACATAGTGCCAGGCAGACTTCAACCCTCTTAGAGCTGAAGGAATTTAAATTGGAGGAACTGGTGACTTCAGGGCATTTTAGACTTTTACTTAGAGATAATGATGCAATGATGACATGTGACATGTGAAATAAATAAATAAATAATGTTATTAATGACTGTTTGTTTTATGCTTGTGTTGTTTTCTGCTCTGCTTGTTTCTGTACATTGTAATGTTATGTGAGCTACTCAGCATGTTGCTGAAAAAGGAGAACATGTACTTACCTGGTTGAAGAAATTAAAATTACTGTCATCACTTCCTCCACCCCACACTGTCATTTTCTATCACTTCCTCCACCCCACACTGTCATTTTCTATCACTTCCTCCACCCCCCACTGTCACTTTCTATCACTTCCTCCACCCCCCACTGTCACTTTCTATCACTTCCTCCACCCCCCACTGTCACTTTCTATCACTTCCTCCACCCCCCACTGTCACTTTCTATCACTTCCTCCACCCCCCACTGTCACTTTCTATGATTTTCCCCACCCCCGTCTTCCCAAACATACACCCCTCCCTCTGAAGCACAACAGACCTTTAGGTTTTAGAGGCCAGCAGTCAATGAATACATTTTTGATTTGGTTTGTAATTAATGCTGCTGAAGTGAAAAGAAAATGTGATTCTTAAAGTGTGTAATTAACATTAGCAGATTGGGTCCCACTTAATGTTGAATGGAGGATTTGAGTGCCACTTAAAGTGGGAGTGAATAAGGTGAGCGACCAATATGAATCACGGTATCAAAATGAAAATCAATCAAATTAACATCTAGGGATTTTTTACTTAAAGGACCAGTCAAAGAAATGTCTCCTATTTAATGTACACTGACAAAACTTTAATCAGTAAAAATGCCTCCCTGTCTCTGACATTTCGATATATCACCTAATTACTGCAGAGATTTCAAAACCCAAGTCGACATTCACGCAAAAAGCAAAGAACTAAATGAAATCTTGAAATGCAGGTTTAATACTTGTACACGTTCTTTAATTGTAGCAATGATACTTGCTCCAGAATGTGGGCCGTGCCCAGGTGTTTTATCCTCAAACCATTTTGTCTTTTCAGTTGAAGGGATTCAAATGAAAATTAGGCAAAACTTATTTGAAAAGTGTGTACATATAATTAGACAACTTTTAAAAGCACCAAAAGCAGAAAGACCTGAGACAGTAAACAGACTACAATTTTCTTGCCCCTGAGATGTGTCTTTGTGATGCGCATATTAATATTTTAACGACTAGCGACACAATCCTGATTGTCTTCAAAGGCAGGTTTACATGAATATGTATGAGAAACATGACAGCAACCTAAAATAATATCACCTCTGCAAAACACCATTCTGTTTAACATACAGGATGTGTCCTTACAATATACTTGTTGTGACCTTTATAGGACTACGGTATGCAACTTTGTTTAGTTTTTTAACTCCCAGCAAATATTCTTAATTACTTAGCTTCCAAAAATGTTTATTGAGATTTAAACATTTCAATTCATTTGCACAATGAAATATGGCTAATACATTAATACAGTGTGCTTAAATAGGAAGTAATACTAAAAAATCATGGATGATCTAGATGTAAGGTAGTAGATATAATACATTGCTTTACAGATAATAATACTTTAGGACAATTACCAAAATGCAGAACTTAAAGAAGGAAGATTAACATCCATTGATGGAATTGATGGAATCGATGTGTGAGCCTAGAGCACCCACAGTGATACGGACCCCGGGAGCTACCCTGATTGAGAGATAACAGTATGACTGGCTCTACCATTTAGCCTAGGCATTAAGGCCGATCTTGTTCTGAACAAAGCGGTAGGGTTTTTTTCTTTCCTTCCTGTTTTTCTTCCTACCCAATTTTTTATGTGCAATTGTCCTTTAAGCCTTGTCTCGTCAGTAAGTACTCTCAGATGCATGATTGTCGAAGTTCGATCACATGCTTCCTCCAACCACGTGTCTCCAAGCTGTCCGTTTATTATCACAGTGCTTGTTCAACACAAAATAATTGTATTAGGTACACATGTGGGATGATTTACACATTCACAACCTACACAATTGTAATTGAATTCAGAGGTGACCAGGACACATGGATTCACACAAGAGTTATGTGTCAAGGTAATTATGTCTGAGTATTTAATTATTATATTACATTACATTACATTTGATATTTTAGTCATGTAGCAGACGCTCTTATCCAGAGTGACTTACAGTGATGGCATACATTTAAGAGAAACAAGGTGAATCAACCACAGCTCAGTAGTAACAGTGAATGGGCAAAAACAGTGCATAGACCAGGTGGATGTCACTAATATACATAGTCATTTACCATGGGCAGCGTTGTGCTAGTGCGCCCCTACAGACCCCCCAGGCCCATTCCACAAGAAGAATTTGAAAACTGGCCACTGTGATGCCATGCAGTGTTTTTTTAATTGCAAAACAACAATCATTGATCCATTTTGCCGTTCAAGTTACTTTGCCTGCATGTGTGTGCAAGCAAAGACAAAACTTTTTATTCCAGGTCTGTAAGCAATTTCTCTCGGAAGAACAATAGGATAAGCTTGGCGCTCAATCATGATTTTATCTCTACAGGGATTTACATTGAGAGAAGCAGTGGTTTAAATGACCTTGTTCAGTTAATCAACTGCTCAACCCTCTGAGAGCTTCTGACTCAACGGTTAATTTGTCAACTTCTACTGCAACTTAGCTACTATTTAAATAATTTACTAGCAGTGGTGTGCTGGATGCAATGCTCAAGAATAAGGAAATGGCCACTGGGGCGGATAGGCTCGATCCATTTTCACCTGATTACTGAACTCAAACTGTTGACATACAAACCTTCCCCGAGGATTGGAAAGCAGCCCAAGTGCTCCTCCTTTACAAGATGTTGAGCATCTTAACCTAAACAACTATTGCCACATTTCCAGGGCATCATGCTAAACTTTTGAATCCTTGATTCATTTTAGCTATGATTTGTATTATTCATCAACTATTCTAAGTATACATCCGCAGGGTTTTAAACAAAGACTGCACTGCAGCAAGTTCATTCAACTCATGGCCAATAGTTAGATTTGTCCACTTCATCAATAAGAATGGCCCTTTAATACATGTGGAATATTAATTAACCCACATGTATAAACCTATCGAGTAATCTCCAGCACCAAACCACACGTTGATGCCTGTGTGCAGTATACTCAGCTGAGACATGTATTTTGTTGTGTAAAACCTTTAAACTTTTAAACCAAACTTGCAGATGAAACTGTTGTATTCCGTCAACGCATCAGGCTCCATCAGAACTACAGTGTCCATATAATAAAGCTGCATTTTAAACAAATGTGATTTTGGGGACCCTATTTCTGTTTAAAGTGTTTTATTCTCTGTATTTTGTACCTGTGATGTTACATCTTCTAACAACACCTTGTAAATCCATATGATTATGGAAATAAGATTAGTATTCATAATTTTTTTTAACTTATACACACATCAAGAGATTTATTTGACATTTGTTTCACAGTAATATACTGTACAACATATAACACTGTCATCTCTTAACTACCATAGTATACGTTTTTAAACACTTTTTTAATATAAACATTGAAATAGTTTATTGAAATCATGACACATTCTGAAATAAGGCATCATTTCCCAATCAATAACTGAAATCTGTGTAAATACTTAGATGTACTTGTTCAAGATAGCCATCAGATGGAACAAAGTAAAAAAAAAACAGTCAACGCTGCTAGCCCAACAATCTCATTTCAAATATCATTTATTTTTGTGGTGAAACAGAGGCTGTCAACTCTCTGAAAATGGGACATTGTCCCCGGAGTGTAAACAACTCTCTGCTCTCCACAACATGTCGACTTATTCTAATCTATCTTTTAAACTTGTAATTTTCTACATGAGTGCAGTGGTGATGACTCCTCTTTCCCACTGGGTCAAACTTCAAAGCAATCTGTTAGAATATCAACAAAAGACCTGGTTGGTAAGTAAGCATTAATACAAGACAGGCTGCATTTTAGCCAATCAAAATGCAGAAATCTCTGAACCCATTTTATAAGCATCATTAGCCCTTTTTCTCTCTTGCATACTTAAGTGATGGAAAAGCGTTTTACTCTTTACTTGGGGTATTGCGCCTGGCACCGATGTTCACAATAATGAATAACTGATTTTTTACACCTACCTCCTTCATGTTCCGCAAGGCACCACACAGAACAATCTTGTCTGAAAATACATAGAGTCAGTATTTGCCTACACATGGGTTCCTCAATAAACCTTACTGTACAACGGTTTTGTGGCATTGTTCATCACATTAAACAGTCGAAAAGATATCAAAAGTTACAAATGCTGATTGGTCCTACATATCCACAAAACACAAAATAGATTAAAACTATGCTTGGGTTGTTCAGAGCACTTTTGTCAATGTCCATCTAATTTCAGTATCAGAAGGATATGCCCTTGTGTGTAACATTTCAGACTACACGTAACATTGGGTCTATAGACCTCTGAGGGCATAACGTTGTTGTAGATCAGAATGCCACTTACGCAATGATACTATTTGACATCTGACAGCCTGTTGAGCTCATAATTGACTAATTTCTCACTGTCTGCTAATGTCATGGTCATCATGGCAGTTTCCCTCAGTGCTCTGAAAGAACGCTTACTGATGTTCTCCACTCCTGAATAGGAGGCATCTTCAGCCCTGCTTAACATAAAGAAACATGTATAATTTAGTATGATTACATTTTTTTATTCTTGTCTCACAATGTTTCAAGGGGAAGCTATGACAGTGAACATGAGTTATTACCCTGCACTTTCCATATGGCTGAATGCAGCTTTAAACGCTAACAGCACATACACCATTTTACTTATTCAGGATTTAAAACAGCATTCATCTTCTGATGGCTAGGGGGTCAGCCACACAACCCTTTCATCGTTAATACATTTCTACTCAATCAGCAAAGCTAATGCTGGAAGCGCGGGGGGGGGGGTCAAGTGCAGTGTTAGCCATCAGTAAGGCAAGAGATGATATCTACCAAGATTTTACTTAATGTCTTGAGATGTTTAAATAAAAAATGGCCAGGGACTCTGCAGTGCTAGGATCAAGGATGAGCTGCCCCCATCTGAGGCTGGATTATCAGGAGACTAAGTGTTTCAGTACAAATGAGCTTGGGTAGGACTGCAGAGGTATTGAGAATGACCTGAAGGTAACAAGGGGCCTGAAGAACGCATCATGGTCTCGGATGAATAGCTTCAACAGGCAGACCGAGGATCACACCGTTTTTCAGAGGAACTGAGGAATTGAGTGTGCAATGTAGAGGAAGCCCTAGGTCACGGTACCAACTTTAGGCAGAATGTCTCTACATCTACAGGTACGCTAACATATCCCTTTAAATAAAGGTCAGACGAAATGGTGAGCACCCCAGCTCATAGCTTCTTTTGGGTTCAATGGTTGAATCAGGGAAAGGTTAACATGTGTCTGGCAGCAATATGATGCACTGCCATAAAAGGGCTGTGTCTCTAAAATGGTACCCTAACCCCTATATAATACATTAATTTGGTGAGAGCCCAAATGGTCAAACTTAGTGCACTACATACAGTAGGGATTAGCCATTTGAGATGTCGCCCGCACTACCTTCTACCATCTGAGTTATAGTGAGTGTGAGTTATAGACGTGGATTCATGTTGGCTCCAGTGTCTGTGCTGTAGAGGAGCACGGTGCCGCTGTAATGGCTGTCAGAGGCTGGCACGCCTCACTGAACTGAAGACAACCTTTTCTGTCTCTTTGCCTCCCTGCCCCCATGTTCCCTCCCTCACTCCCTGACTCGCCACCTCTCTGCCTCCTTCCTCCCTGCCTCCTGTTTGACTCTGATGTCTGAGTTACTGTATAATGGGGGGATAAAGGTGAGATGGCACAGATGTTCCTTGTTCCAAAATAATACAGAATATTGTACCTTGGATCCATAGAGAGAAATTGTAGTTCTAAAGCTGGAGTAGAAGCCTTTTTAAAGGTTTTGCTCAACAATAATCTCTAGCTCTCTACCTCAAACTTTATTATTGTACTTGTAGCGACTGCAAAATGTTAGCGTTGACTTGAACTAAGAGCACAAGGTCTTCATAAGTTATATATGATAATAATTAAAGGTCAACTAAGCTTATGAATATACGCTATTATTTTTATTATGTCCACAGAATTTATTTCCAATGTAAGCCTAAATAGCAGATATTATTATCATGTTTGGTTTCCGTGATGCTGCTGTTTTATCTGGACCTTCACAATCACTGTTGGTGTAAGGAACATTTTCAGCTTAGATTTTCACACAATCTGTGGAAAGTGTAAGGGTATTGATCCTCTAACAGTGTGAGTAAGGGCTTGATTCAATCTGTAACTCTGGAGTTGAGCATTATATCACAGGTGAAATATAAAGTAATATGTCTGCATTCATCCAGAATTAATATAATACTTTAATACTTAATAGTTTGGCCTCATCCGAAGATCTGAAGACCCCTTTAAATGGCAATCATGATGTGGTGTAAACCTTCTGAAACTAAGATAGATTTGAGCCCTGGATGGGACCAAAAACCCCTTCAAAGTTCATAATTCAGGCTGTTTTCATGGCAATATGTAAGAAATCGAACAAACAAAAAAATCTACACGTGTCAGGGAAATGAACAGCCTTGATCGGTTTAGAACATAAAAAGTCTGTTTATCTTAAAGGACAACTCTGGCGCAAAATGATCCTAGGCGTTAATAACACATTAGTACAGAGTCGACCATTCTCTGGGATATGTTTTCATGCTAATCGAATGTGCCTAGTTTTAGTGCAAACTGATAAATACCTTATAACGATAGTTGTGAGGGCATGGATGAAGTAAAAATAAATTGCTATTTTATACCATTAACAACGCTCAAAATTGCATCACAATTCCACGGTAGCATAATGAGGGTCTGTCACAATGTCCGTAGACTCTGTCCTTATTCTGTGTCACTACAGGGTGGTTTCTCCCCTATATGGTTTGTTTTGGTTTTGTTTTCCCGCTCCTTTTGTCACATGATCCCGTCACATGTTTTGTTTAACCAATCAGTTCTGTTGTTTAGTCCACACTTGCACCTCCTTGCCTCGTTAGTATGGTATTTAGTTCTGAGTGTTTGTGAGTCCTGTGTGGTTCTTTGTTCCTGTCCAGGTATGTGGTTGTTCTTTGTCGTAGTTGTCTTTAGTCTTTTCATATGTTTAGTGTAAAGTGTTTCTTGTTATAGGTCATGTTTGTATATGTTTATAGGGTCTGGTCTTGTGTTTATGTAATGTTGTTCTTCTTTAGTATATTTCATTGTAGTCATGTATTCTTGTCTGTGTGTTCCTGTTCAGTTCTTCCCAGTGTATGAATTAAAATAAAGAGTTGCTTTGTGTCTCCAATACCTTGAACTTGACAGGGTCCCTACATGCAAACCAAAGCATTGAGAACTTTGTAAGTGTACAGCTTAATAAATATATTATTTATTAATAGTTAATAAAAAATAGTTTTAAAGACAGTACCTTTTGCGTATACAGCCAGGCACCATCTCCGGAAAACAGACTTGATCAGTCGAACCACGAATGTGGCTTACCTAACGTCTTATCCTCACCTTACCCTAACTTTAACCTCACTAACCTAGCATATTATCCCTAACCTAAACATTTCCCAAGTACTTCAAATGATAACCAATTGGTCTTTATTCTTGGAAAAGTTACGGTAGAACGGCAATTCAATACATAAGAAAGTTCACATTTGAATGGCCATATTTTAAGTCTGTCAACGTAATGCAGCAAAACAAAATCACGTTTGATTTTCCATGTTAATGACAAGTTTAATGATCGAGTGCCAGCTATACTTCTGTACTGCAGCCTTGTAACCAACACAAATGCAGTCATGAAA
>JACXGM010014680.1:9076-22008 GCA_016801145.1 Umbra pygmaea | reverse complement strand
TATGAATGCATGGTAATATTTTTGCAATGTAGTCTAACATTAGACCGAGATTACTCTTCTGTCAAATAAGCTTTCCACTCCCGTTCTGCATTTCTGGGCATTTAAGTGGCTGGCACGCATTTCAACATCACGTCTCCTGAAGTCCTCTAATATTTCCTAATTAATGTTATCAATACATCCATGATTCATGGAAATGTTGGGTAAAATACAACAACCCACAAACAATGCTGCGACTTGAGTAGTGTACCTGTTCTATCCAAACACCTGACGCGCATTTTCAGTGTGCCAAATGTTCGTTCAATTAGGCTACACTGCGTGTTTGTGTGTGTTTTTGATTAAACAGCATTTTAAGCACTTGCTGGCATCATAAATTGTGTCATCATTAACCATGTCTTTAACGGATAGCTGTTGTCCCCTTCCCAGCCACCCATCCGGGATTCCTCATGGCAAAGTTGCCATAAATGAGTCGTGGCTTGAGCCTGAGTAATTCTGAGTAAAGACATGGGTGATTTTACTATTAGCATCGCAAATTACGTGTGTATACTTGTTGATTGAATAGGTTCCCTTGAGGTTGATGTATATCAGTGCAAATAATTAAATATAAATAATTTGAATAAATGTGTACACTACATGTTTATGTATTTTTTCACATTTTCAGACACCACAATGACTTCCTCGTGTGGTAAAATTCTTCCTTCTAATTATGTATTGCAATAATAAAGAACTGCTGCATTTGTGTAGATAAGAGGAGCAAAGTGTATGCGCGTTGTGGACATGCTACATTATGGTTAGGCATGCGCCCTTAAAATAGCATATGAATAACACGCCACTGACTTTAAACCAGGTTTTTCCTGGTCAGTGGCGGAATTGTTTTCGAGGACTGCAAGATAGCACCAGTGAACGTTTGCGCCGGAACACGCCTCTTCTTTTCGCTGATCCGCCCAACGAACGCAAGTTCATTCCCTAATTTACCGACGCACGTCTGTGGAGGGAAAAGTCCCATATGCGTCACGTGTAAGATAGGAATGATACATGCGTTTGTGTAAAAAGTCAATTGCGCTGGGTGTGAGATAGGGCCCATAGTGTAATTTACTTGAAAAACAAAAAATTACTTGATATGAAAAGGTCTGACATTAGATATTACGTGACCAGCTTGCCTCTCATTCAGTGAGAAGCAATTTAGGTGCCTCAAGGATGTGTCATTGAATATTGTGCCCTCACCATCTTCATGCATTCAAGTGTTACCTTACCTACAATGGAGTGAAATCAATAATTTAGAGATTGGCAAACACATTTTGTCAGTGTAGGCTGTACAAGTAATACTTTAACTGAAACAGAAAAAAAGAACCACAGTAATTATAACCTCTGCTCTTGATTCGAACCCAGAAACTCTGGCAAATAGGCACTGAATAACCCACTACACTATATGTCCTCTGATGAAATCTGCAGAAAACAGCAGTATTGTTATTAGTACACCCTCGTTCATGAGTTTCCTAATGCTGGTAATATCTTTAAAACTGACTTTTGGTGAGTTTCTCTTCAAAATGTGATGTCTGTATCAATACAATAATATCTAAAGAACATGATGTCTGTTTGAATGTAGTAATAGGCTATATAAATGTTGTGATCAGATCACATAACTAATTGCGTTTACCGAGTATAGTGGTCTAGCACCAATATCTGTCTGTAATAGTCCACTACATGTTCACTTAATGTATCTGGTTTTGACGCAGTAAGATTGCCTCAAAATTAGATGAGAGATATCTGTATACATTTTTTAAAGAAAACATGAGTGAGCAAGCAAAATAATTTGTTTTTATTTCTCATGGAATTCATATTCAACTGTAGGTCATAACAGAATGGCACAATCATAAAACAAAACATGGCAACAAAGAAAATTATGAAATAACCCCTATTCAAAAGTCTGAAAAAAAGTCCCTCAGTTTTCAATACGATGTATCATCGTTTGTGATAGATGTCTACGAGTCCTAACATCTTTGCAGGTGGTACTGCTGCCTATTCTTCATGGCAAAATGCCTCCAGGTCATGCAAAGTCTTTGGTCATCTTGCATGAACCGGATGTTTGAGATCTCCACCAGAGTTGCTCACTGATATTAAGGTCAGGAGACTGTGATGGCCACTCCAGAACCTTTACCTTTTTCTGCTGTAACCACTGGAGGGTCAACTTGGCCTTGTGCTTAGGGTCATTGTCTTGCTGTAATGTCCAAGAGCGTCCCATGCGGAGCTTTCGTGCAAAAGAATGCAAATTGTCTGCCAGTATTGTCTGATAACATGCTGCGTTCATCTTGCCATCAATTTATGCAAGGTTCCCCATGCCTGTAGACAGAGATGGGAAGTAACGAAGTACATATACTTTGTTACTGTACTCAAGTAGATTTTTCTGATATTTTTACGTTACTATTTATTTTTGTGCAGACTTTTTACTTTTACTCCTTACATTTTTAACACAAATATCGGTACTTTCTACTCCTTACATTTTACAAAAGTGTCTCGTTACTTTAGTTTCAAATAATTTCGTTGAAATAACCGTTATTCTCGTGTCATCAATACAGAATTCAATCTAATTGAATGGAAAGATACTTAGCATTTGACGCACCACTACAAGACGACTCAACAGATTCGGTGACATTCATTCGCGGCAAATCATTGTGGCTTGTTCGTGGTAACGTTAGCATAGTATTTGTACGGTGACATGATTGAAAATGAAGAAAACAGAGATCCCAGAGACTCGACAAGCAGCAAGGCATTCCCAATCATCCTTGGCAGGGCCGTGCACAGACCTTTTGAGGGGCATGTGTCAACTGGAAAAAGGGCACCACCATATATATATATAAAATATACTCATTATTTATAACAGCCATAATAATAGTATAGATATACAGGGTTTCAGGGCATCATTCAACCTAATTATAACAGCAACCTTCTGTGTGCCATGTGCTTGAAGACATTTATTACTGTGATCCACTGGTCTCTTATTCACTACACCTTCCCTAAAATACGCCAGCAATGAAAATATATATATATAATAGTGTGAAAAGTACAGTTGCAGTGAAAAGCATATTAGAATGATTTCTGAAGGATCCCGTGACACTGAAGAATACTTAACTGGAGCAATAATGCAGAAAATTCAGCTTTGATTTTTGAAATAAATTACATTTTAAAATATATTCAAATAGAAAACTGTTATTTTAAATTGTAAAAATATTTCACCATAATATTGTTTTTGCTGTTGGATCAAAAAAAGAATTACATTCTTTATGATAAAATATAAAGACTTCACAGTGATCTGATTCTGTAACGTGTAACAGTAAGACAATTACCACCACATCACATAGATAAACTGAGAAATTGAACATTACAGACAAAACACAAATACAAACAAGCATAAGGTCCAGTGATTTGAATCAGCCCTTTAATTATGATCAAGAAACACTACAACCAAAACTAACATCAACAGAGATGAAAGTGGAAAAAATACCAGATATAACCCTCTGCCTCAACAGCCCCAAAACAATCACAATGGAAATGTAACTACACTGAACAAAAATATAAACGCAACACTGTTGTTTTTGCCCCCATTTGTCATGAGCTGAACTCAAAGATCTAAGACTTCTTCTATG
Organism: Umbra pygmaea; assembly: GCA_016801145.1. Classification (NCBI taxonomy): domain Eukaryota; kingdom Metazoa; phylum Chordata; class Actinopteri; order Esociformes; family Umbridae; genus Umbra; species Umbra pygmaea. Next base: position 18,367 of record JACXGM010014680.1, on the reverse strand, counting down.
TACACAAAAGGCCCATTTCTCGCAATTATTCTTCACAAATCTGTCTAAATCTGTTTTAGTGAGCACATCTCTTTTGCTGAGATTATCCATCAACCTCACAGGTGTGGCATATCAAGACACTGATTAGACGGCATGATTATTGCACAGGTGTGCCTTAGCCTGGCCACAATAAAAGCCCACTCTAAAAAGTGCAGTTTCATCACACAGCACAATGCCACAGATGTTGTAAGGTTTGAGGAAGCAAAACTTTTGATGGAGCTAAACTGACAACTCCCTGGCAGCCATTTAATGCCAAAACAGGTGGATTCAGCACCACGGCCAGCTCCGCAGCCTACTAAATTGCAATTCAATTGCAAAATAAGCAATTCAGTAGGCTGCGGAGCTGGCTGATAACTGCACATTTTAGAGTGGCCTTTACAAGGTCTCTTTACGTCCTCCTCTCCATAGCTCTCTGATTACTGTAAAATATCAATATTCAATCACTGAATATAACAGCTGAAGAGAGACAATAAATGCGGGAGTGAGGGAGAGAAGGGATGACATGCAGCAAATTGTTCTTTCCTTTAGTCAAAGTATTGGGTCAATGGATTTTCTATTGTAACATAACCTAGAGCTTGCATTGCATATTGAATTTGTGCACAATGTTGACGTGTGGAAACTTTGGTTTTGTTCTTTACACCACAACTGTTGTGTTGCCAATGTTAAGGAATAGCTCTTTGTAGGTCTAAATCAGATGTGGGCAATTATTTTTGCTTGAGGGCCACATTGAGCTTTTGAAACCAAGTGAAGGGCCACATTTTATAGCGATGCATGAAAAATAGGACATGTTAGTTAATGAAATTGACACCACCCCCCACACAGTTACATGCGTATCCTACTTTTGTTACACCATTTCCTTGTTTGACTGTAATGTTTTTAGTCAAATATAGTCAGCCAAATATAGTCAGCCAAATATAGTCAGTGAAAAGTACCCAACTTTGTGACGCGATATCTCCGGCTGTCATTAATCCACATGGACGAACCACTCCTCATTATTTGCATAGGCATTATTTTATCAGCGGAACCCCCTCTTTCCAACCATATTGGTACCATGTTGGTATTGTGCAGGATGATGTCCTACATCATTGCAGCATTGCTATTTTGTTATTTTCTCGTCCTACTTCCTGTCTGTAATGTGTTATGTAAAAAAGGCAAAAGTAAAAAAACATATATGATAGCTCCGGCTCTCATAGCTCCGGCTCTCATAAACTGACATGGATGAGCCGACACTCATTCTTTTCGGCTGATCTTCGTCTTTCCAACGTTACTAAGCGTTAGTTGCTAGCATATACGGTTCGCGAGATAATTGCGATACAATTGCGGGAGACTGTGGAGGGTAAAAATGCCCAGTGGGCCGCATCTGGCCCGCGGGCTGTAGTTTGCCCACCTCTGATCTAAATGATATGAGCATAGCCTATAACCGATGGTACAGTAGGTAGAGATGCTTTAGTTAATTTCGCCTGTATTTAACTGTTAGCTGTTAGTACGTATTGCTCGTTCTATTTATTGTTTTAAAACTATCGCCAGTGCATGGATGAACCAAGCAAAATTCAACTGGTACATTAACACAAACATAGCCACATAAGTTGTGTTAACTCACCCTTGACGAAGTGATCACTGCACACACAGGCATTTTCGATTCTATTACTCCCGACCGTAGACGTAGGTTTGCAAGCCATTTCATATTTAAAATAAACAATATTTGTTTGGCCAATCCGAGGCCCTTGCACACGTGGGGCCCCTAGGCTGCAGCCTACGCAAGCCTGTGCATTAATCTGCATCTGGTTATTGTATTACTTTTTTACAAAGGTCAAACTCAAATGCAGTTACGGGCAAATGTGTGCAAATGTGTATTTTAAACGCCACCGGCGGCATCACATTACATTTTCATCAAGAGTTTACAAACTAGTTTGTTGTAGCTATATGGATGCTCTGTTTTTCCTATTGTAAAATACATTTGGCCAAAATCGCAATTTACAAAAGATGAAATGTGTATGCACAGGCTATTTAAGTGTAGGCTGTAGATGGCAAATGCTAGACGTCTCTCGTCCCACATGTCTCAGTCAGACATCAAATAAGTAAAATATTGCCTTTATAGACATAGTGTTCAATACTTATTTAAACATCAAGATCTTTGTTTACCTTTGCAAAACTTCGATCTGATGCCTGCTGATGTGCGGCTGCTGCGGAACTGTGGGGCGCAGATGGCTCAGTGGGTAGGGAGTTAGACTGGTAGTCAGAAGGTTGCCAGTTCGATTCCCGACTGAGCCACATGTCGTTGTGTCCTTGGGCAAGACACTTTACCCAAATTGCTCCCAGGTCGTTGCTGTAAATAAGAAATTGTTCTTAGTCAACTTACCTGGTTAAATAAAGGTTAAATTAAAAAAAATAAAAAATAGTGCATTCAGTCAAGATAGAGGGGGTGGAGTTATCAGGTTTACTGACAGTTTTAGGAGCGAACAAGATTTACACAAGCTCTTATTAAGAAATTCCATTGGCTAAATATTTGTAAAACAGACAGAAAGATGTAAAGGGTGACCAATAGCATTGATTTATTGAAGAAGAAAAAAACACCACCACCCAAGAAAAGGGCACTTCGGACAAAAAGGGCATGTGCTCTGCACAGGTTGAGCCCTACCTGTGCCCGTGCCTGATCCTTGGCCTTATCTGAGGGAGATGTTTGACATGGTAGTCATGAAGAATGTCTCCTGCCGAATGTTCTGCAAATTTGAGGTATACATTTGTACATGTTGTGGTCTTTCTCTTCCTGTCCATCCGAGACATACACACACACACACACACACACACACACACACACACACACACACACACACACACACACACACACACACACAAGCTTTTTCACTCACTCACTGTCCTACACACAATAACATTATGACACGTTCAACATCACAAAAGGTGTGTACTGGTATATTTGTCCTATACAAACATTACATTATGTAAGCATTAACGGGATATATCAACGGATTGTCTGAACCCCGAATGTCTGGTGACCTGCCCGGTTATTAATATTAGGATGATTTCAACGACAGAGGGAGAGAGATCATTCAATTTGCTAACAACGTGTAGGAAAACAATTGTAGGCTATATGCCTCAACAATTGACAGAAAATGTAAATAAAACATAGGCAGAACAATAATATCAGGCAACTTGTAAGTCTTATTCAATCAACCGTTTTCATAGAGAAGTAGTAGCCTATCTAAATTTTGCCGGTAGAACGGTAGGAATCGTAATTCCTCTTTTTTTATAATAAAGATGTCAACTGTAGGCTATTTCTTGATATTTTAAAATATGAAAAAGTCGTCTAGGGTTAGATGAATAAACAACCCAACCCGTGATATGTGGAAAACTCAGTGTGTGTAATGTGAGTGTTCGGTCAGACATTAGGCTTACGAGCCAGCCACCGGTGTATTGACCGGTAATGACATGACAGCCACTAGCTAGCTATCGCTTCGTCATGAAAAAACACTTTATTACAAAAAAGAGTAGATTACTTAAAACCTGTGGCTGGTTAGCATGTCTACATCAGTGACAAACTTTTTGTGGTAAGTGAATGTTAAAATCGTTTTTATTTTTTACATGGTCTTATTTGGAAGTTGGTGTTGAGATTTGAAGCGAGAGGAATTGTCCGCCATGTTTTTCATTTTGTTCAGCTCCTCAGGGGGGCGTAGTGATACTTTTTTATTACAAATACTACAGCACTTCAGTGAAAAGGCAACATTCTACAGTGCGGATATCGGGGAATTGTCATTGGTTTGGAATGCAATTTTAGCCAATCAAATTGCAGATATCACCGGACCCGTTTTATAAGACACGTTACGCTATACAGAAGGTCTGTATACACTAGTTGCTCCCAAGTTCTTTAAGGGGTTCAGGACAAATCCATGCACATGTACAGATTTGAGGGCATACATCACTTGCCATTTTTCACATTAATACTTATGTTTTAATGCAATGCACACTGAATTTGTAATTTCTCCAACTTTTATAGTACTTAAATTGTAAAAATGATGAGCCTGACATTGCATTTATTATTACTAACACTCCATGTTCAAAGATTTAGTAGCTGTCATATCTAATACACTGCTGTCACACTTTAATTATAACTCTAAAAGTATGGGGAACTTGAGCACACACATATTTGAGCACACTGTAACATTTCCCAGTTCCTCTTCCCTGAGAACTACATCTTCCCCTTCCTAGATTGCTCAGAACTACAATTCCCATAACCCAGACTCAATCACCCTAATTCTGTACACCTGCTCTCACCCAGTCCATATATAAAGCAGACATATACCATTGCCTCTTCGTGAGGTATTTGTAAGTATTGATTTCCTATTACTGAGCATTCTATTTCTATATTGTTGTTCCGTTCTGACCTTTGCTTTATTTTGGATTATTCTTCCTTGGATTTACCTCTGTACCTTTGCCTGTAATCTGGGATTGTTATTCTGGCTTGACCCGTGCATTGATTAACCTGTCTTGTGTTTTTGGATTTTCCTCTGTACCTTCGCTTCATTCTTGGATTGTGTAAAATAAACTGTAAGTCTTTTTTACCTCTTGGGAGTATCATTACATACACACACAGGGATGCCGACAGGAATCCCTGGGCCCGGGACACAACTCCACATTTAGGGCCACCCGATAAAAGAAATATGACTGTGCAAAAACAAAATTTGGGACCTCCTCAGGACTGGGCCTGGGACAACAATCCCAGTTGTTCCCCCCTCTCAGCATGTCTGCACACACATACATGTTGATTCCTTCAAATGTTAAGGGGAAGATCAAAAAAGAGAAACTTTATCTGTGAATTCTCACAGAATCACAATTTAATTAATAATAATATACTTTTATACTTTTAAGTAATTTGCCAAGCCTGTACTTTAAATCAGTACTTCTACTTTTACCAGAGTATTTTTTTAACACAAGTATCTGTACTTCTACTTGAGTACGGGAAGTGAGAACTTTTGCCATATCTGCCTGTAGAGCACACACACCCCAAAACATCAGTAAGCCACCACCAAGCTTCACAGTGGGAATGGCATTCCTTTAATTATAGGCCTTTTGACACCTCTCCAAACATTGTGTGACCATGGTTTGTGGTTGTGACCATAAAGCTCTATTTTGGTCTTGTCACTCCAAATTACAGTGTGCCAGAAGCTGTGAGGTATGTCAAGGTGTTGTTGGGCATTGTAACTAGGCTTTTTTGTGGCACTGGCGCAATAAAGGCTTCTTTCTGGCAACTTGACCATGCAGCTCATTTATGTTCAAGTACTGTCGTATTATGCTTCTTGAAACAACCACACCATCCTTTTCCAGAGTAGCTTGTATGTCTCCCGAGGTTAAGTTTGGGTTTTGCTTTGTATTCGGAACAATTTTTGAAATCTTTCTTGGTCTACCTGACCTTTTATCAAGATATCCCTGAATCTTCCACTTTTTAATAGGGGATTGAACAGTACTGACTGGCATTTGCAAGGCTTTGGATATCTTTGTATATCCATTTCCAACTTTATGCAGTTCCATTACCTTATTACACAGGTCCCCATGGCTTGGTATTTAGCCTGGTCAGTGCATCCAGGTGAAAGCTAACAAACTTATTGACTATTTCTACACCAACACTAATTGCAATTTAAAATACAACTGGTGTGGAAAATTAACCTTGAACACAAAGAGTCGTTGGAGAGTGATGTGGCAGGATAGATAGCCTTATTTATCTAACCCAAATCCTAGGCAGCAGTAAACTATTTACACAGCCTTGCACAGGAGGTCCAGGTAAAGCCAGATAACTCATAGTCAGGCATTCTCTATTTAACAATACTATGATAAACCACATGTTATCATTTGATTAAGATGTTAGAATTTCACTTACCTTGGTGGTGAAACCAAAAGTGAAACATTGCCACATTACGAAAAACAAATATATTTGTAATTAGCCCATGTCTATTTGTGTGTAGATTCAGCAATGAGATGGCTTATTTCTTCCCCTCAAACGATTTTGGGAACTGCAACAGTAAAATGTCAACTTTTATATTATTGTTCGTCCTTGTGCCGGCATCTTTTTCCATCTTATTGTTGCCGATCCACCAGACGCCAGCAAAGGGGGATAATCCCATAGCCCATTTTTTCTGAATGGAAAAATGAATGGATTATAAACGGCAATAAAAAAATAACTAGTGGACTAATCAATTACAGATCCATAAGCGCACTGCATTGCAGTAGGATGCATATGGTGCTGCTGGAATGGAATTTAAATAGTGAAAACTGCAGGTGTTGCTAAACCAATAAACTACACCAATAAACTAATAATAACAATGAAAAAATGAAGAACAAAATGGGATTGCTTACACAATCACATCGTAATAATAGTTTAAAAAATAATATTATGTGCATTGCTGACGTAATCAAATAGAGGTAAGAATAAACTGAATGGTGTGTTTCCAAGTGACAATAGGGGAAGATGTTTTTCTTTTTTATATTGACAATTTACAGCAAGAACGCAAAGCCTGCATAGTCTATGACACTCAGAAGAATAACCTTAAACTCAGTGCTTATTTTGTTGGCTAAAAATAATGCTGTAGTCCAAAAAAGCAAGAGCGCTTGGCGGTAGTTGGACAGATAAAGTCCATGGAAAGCTTTGGAGCAATGACTGTAATTCAACAAAAGATTATGTAGACCACAAATATTATTCCGGAAGTTTTACAGAATAGGGATGTACAGTGAGGGACCTGCTGATTTTGCATGTTTGCCCACTGACAAAGAACTGATCAGTCTAGAATTTTAATGGTAGGTTTATTTGAACAGTGAGAGACAGAATAACAACAAAGAAATGTTGTAAACGTATGGCAGTAAAATCAAATGTAACAGTAGGCCTATTTTAATAATGCTTAGAAATGATGGTAGGGATTACCTCCACAAGATTTGTGTTTTTAGGAATTGCAGTACAACATCTTACCATTGTAGAGTTCATTAATTGTAAGTTAATAAATGTACATTACTTGGGGTACCTTGAGCTTACTTGCTTGAGATGTCCTAACATTGTCCATACATTGGCTAGTCTTCAACAGGATGTAAATGTTAGATGAAAGTACACTTGCATTACATAATTAGTATGATACCTATCACGAGTGAAAAGTTCATCTTTTCCCCAGTCTCGCAGCCAGACGGCTCCTGTGTCTGGACAACTTTGTGTGAAATTTTGAGGACAGGGGAGGGATTGGAAATTTAACATGGAAAGGGACATCACTACCTTACCACTCAGTTATGCCAGCAACACAAACTCTGATTGTTCTTTTCAAACAGTGCTCGTAATTCATTGCAATAATCATTAATAACCATTGCATAGATTGGTACTGGGTCCATGTTCATGTGTTGCTAAAATTTGTCTATTGTTGGATAAAACAGACTCTAGTGACGGGGTAGGCAACTCTGGTCCTGGAGGGCCGAATTAATTTTACCTAGTAGTTAATTGCAATCACCTGCTTTCCCAGGTATAAACCAGATCAGAAGTGTTTCGGCCCTCGAGGACCGGAGTTGCCTACCCCTGCTCTAGTGAATGTTTTTCAAATGTAATCGTCTTTTCACATGAAACGCTGACAATATATTCAATCAAATTCTGTGTACAACATATTTGTTACTGTTTCTAATTAAAAGTTTTTATTGAAAACATGTTTAATTTTTTTGCAATGACATACTCTTATTGTTTCTTTACACACAATGCAATGCATTCGGTTACAATGCTTTGTAATGAATTCACAATGATTATTGCAATGGAGTTTGTGTTTCCAGCATAATATAGTGTTGCCAGGTAAACCGTGTTTACCCTCACTGGTCCTATTTCCACTACCGCTTCGTAAAAAGCTGAGTGCAATTCCTGTCAAAGTTTATTAGCTCAGTATGTAGTTTGTAAATGGTGTAATAATGCACTATTATTTGTAAGATTTTATATTAAGCAATAAACAAAAAATAGATTCCTGCCAAAACGTCCATAGTGCTGCTCGGGATTTGGGTTAGATAAGTGAGAATATCTATACTACCACGTCGCTCTCCAGTGACTCCTTGTGTTCAGATCGGGCACCTGTAGGTTCAATCGCGGAAGTATAGTTGGTGAACGTAATCATCCCATGCATGATCTGACTAAAGACTTCCATGTTGGATTCGCAGTGCGAAAAGAATCAATGGCTAGGCGACATGTGGTTGGAACTTGAATGGCTCATAGCAATCATTGAAATGTATTTTTTTATGCCTTCAGTATACAGTAAAAATAGGGATTTGGACTTTACTGACCCAAAATGTATAGAAGACACTAAAATTAGTTTTAAAGCATTTTTCGAATTAGTTCCTGAGAACAAAAAAGTTACAATTAGTCTTTCTCTGAATGGAAGTTGACCTGATGAAATTTATAATTTGAATACATGAACAAATTTCATGGTAGAGCAAAACCTGTAACCTTTCTGAAAAAGGTATTTGTTAATTGTTAAATGTTAATTCCTTTTTAAAAAGATAAATACTAAGGCCCAGAAAGTTTGATTCTTAGGACTTCAATTAGATAGCTAATGTCAGAGCAGGGGTCCATTCTTTGTACGTCGCTTCAAAGTCAAAGTCAAAGTTGTTTATTTATCATATGCATCGAATAACATACATCATCCTATGCAGAGAAATTTCTTTTGACATGGCACGGCGATTCTATGCAGTGGGCTTATAAACAAGAATTACAACAATATAAGAATTTTTAAAAAATAATGAAAATAGTAATAATATTAATAAAAAAATGCTATGTACTGAGCAGTGGTCTGGAAAATGTACAACAGTAGAAGTAGTCAATATTATAGATTTGGCATGGAAAATTGCTTTTAAGGTGCATTTGAATTCCGCTACATCAGATGTAGAGAGCTTAAAGTGACCAGAGAGTGTTAGTGCTCAACAGACGATCATTGTCTGTGTTCCATGTTGAGCAGCTGAATGGCCTGTGGGAAAAAACTGTTTTTAAGTCTGGTGGTCCGTGCCTTGATGCTCCGGTAACGTCTACCAGACGACAGTAGTGAGAAAAGATCACGGCCTGGGTGGCTGTGGTCTTTGAGGATGTTCTTTGTTTTCCTAAGGCATCGCTTATGGTAGATGCCTTGCACGGAGGGGAGGCAGCAGCCAATGATGCGCTCCGCTGACTTTACCACCCTCTGAAGGGCCTTACGATCAGCAGCGGAGCAGCTGCCGTACCAGGCTGTAATGCAGCCT